>PVIU01000862.1:0-30597 GCA_004026605.1 Ondatra zibethicus
ATTTTGTTTGATGTATGAGAAGGTTATTGATTTTTTTATGTACCCCTTGTATTAGGGAAACTTACTGAATTCATATTTTCTGTTCTGATAGTCTTTTTACTGGAGACTGAGTTTTTCTAATATGAAATCATGACATCTGAAAGCAAGAATAATTTGACATGTTCTTTTATGTATGCATTTATTCTTTCTTATATCTATTAAAAGTTTTCAATGAACACAAGCAATTTTAAGACAAATATATAGTAAATGAATGAGATTGTTAATTTTATCTTTGCAAGACTTTTTCGTTTGGACAATTTATTTCCTCAAGCAGGATCTTAATATTATTTACTCTTCCCATTTGATTCATTATTAATTTATAAACATTGGTTACCTGAATTTATGAAACTTGTCATAAATGCAGTGTGGTAATATTTTTAATTTAATTCTTTTTAAAACATATTTTTAAATTGATTGTTTGAAAATTTCACATCATGCACCTCAATCCTACACATTTCCTAGCCTTTCCATATCTGCCTTCCACCCTTGTAACCTCCTGCCAAAATGATGTCCAAGGCCGTGTGGCCACCAAAGTCCATTGGGACAACTGTGGCCTGTGCTTCTGCCTCAGGCCATGTTGTTGTCCAGGGCCATGGTGCCGCAGCTGGAAGTCACCTAAGAGTCACTTAATCCTTTAAAGATAAGTCCATTCTTTCTTTTATCCTTGGGCATAGGGGGAGTTTCTACTATAATAATAATAATATGATAAGGAAAAATGAAATTTTGTAACAAAGTAAATTTAAGGAAATGAGTCTCTCTCTCTTTCTTTCTCTCTCTCTCTCTCTTTCTCTCTCTGTGTGTGGTTTTAGTTAGAGGTGTGTTTGTATTTGCCTTGGATATCTTAGATAATATGGGTGTTTAAAAAAGAAAACACTCCAGTTTACAGATAAGCAAAATAAAGCAGTGCATGCTTTTCATTTTTGTTAGGTATCTATGTAAATAATATACTGAGTACCTAAAGTTTTTCTTTGACAATATATATATATTTTAATTTTTTAAGCTTTTGTTGTTGAGGGATGAGGTATAGGAGTACACAAGTCCGTGGGTGCTCTCACCTGTGTGTGTATGCAGAGGGAGACCAGAGGCTGAGTTCATGGTGTCTACAAACTGATTCTCCACTTATTAGTTAATTAACTAATTAATTAATTTTGAGTCAGGGTCTCTCACTGATTGACTAGCATGACTCTCCATTCCTGAGGCTCTAAGAATGTACCGTGTCTAACTTTGCTGTAGATACCAGGGATCCAAACATGGGTCCTCATTCTTGGGCAGCAGGTGGTTTATTCACTAAGCCATCTCCTGACCCTTGCTAAATACAAATTTCCAAAGGGAGTCCTCACAAAAGGGAGTACCTCACTGAAATGATGGGCTTTACCTAATCAAAGTGAGCATTGCGATGTCAGATACCATAGGGAGATGTTCCGGTTTGAGTAGGAAATACCTCCCATTTGGTAATATATTTGGGTTTTTACTGCCAACTGATGGGCTTTTCAAAACTGGTTGGACCATGAGTACTTTGATTTCATTAGTGAATTCATTCATTGATAGATTTAAAATTTGAGTCGAGTTTTTGAATGGTAGGACCTTGTTGCTGAAGGAGTGAGTGCACTTCCTTCAGAGGATGTATCATCCTTGGCCTCTGTTTATTACCTCCCTTAACTTCTTGTGTGCCATGAGGAATTGACTTCACCATGTTCCCCTGTCTTGCTAGACTGAAGCCTCTAAGTCCCTTACTATAAATACCTTCTTCCTTCTGTAAGTTGACTCTCTTATGTATGTGTTCACCGTGAATGGCTGACTAATACAGACGCTAGCACCATAGAGGTAGTGTTGCTGTGCCTAAACTTTATCACGTACCTCTTACGTCTTTGGAACTTTGGATTGTGAAAGAAATCTAGGAATGGCTGGAAAAATTGTAATGCTGTAAGTGGAACTTAATGGTGACTTTTGGTAGGAGCATAGAGGATCAGAATGCCAAAAGAAATAAAGAAATAGAGAGTAACAATTATGGTTTTTAAGGTGTGTATATTTATATATATATGTTATCTTTAAGTTTCTATGTATTGTAAGGTTTTATATGTAGTATTTATAGTATATATCATCACAACTAAGAGTTTTATGTGTGTCTCAAATACTTTGAACTTGAACTTTTGAGCAATGCACAAGCTATTGATAATATGTAATGTCTCATGGATGGACTAAAAGCACTGGGTATTATGCGATAGACTTTCTGGCTTGAAACTGATATTTCCTAGATGTTTATGTATTAGGAGCTTGACTGTCCACTGGCAGGCTTTTGGTTGGCTCATGAGGGTCCATCATGATTAGACTAATCCATTCACTAGTACAAGTTATGACTAGGTTTTTGGGAGATGGTGCAAGTTTCCAATAAGAAGTTGGTGGCTGGGGATGTGTCTTTCTGTTTTCCTCCTGGCTGCTCTGAAGTAGGTAAATAATCTTTTCTTCCACATGTCCACTGTAATGACATTCAGTCTCACCTTAGACCCAAAGTATTGGAACTAGCCTACATCTTAGAAAACCCCTGAAGCCCTGAGTCTCAATAGGTCAATTTCGATTACAGCTACAGCAAACTAAGTAACATGTCAAACACTCTAATATGTGTGTCTATTATATGCAAATGTGAGTACACACCCCCAAAATTTACTTGTAAACTTTGAACGTTTTCTTTGTTTTTAGATCTTCTTTTTTCTCTTTGTTATGAGCAGTCCCTTGTTAATTGTCTGGGCAGAGCAATTAATACCTAGATACAGTACATTAACCGTCTCTGAATGTACTTATAGTGTTTGTATAGCATGACCACCCTAGAGGGAATTTTCAACAACTGTCTCAAATGTTTCCTTGTTGTGTCCACAAGATTAAATGAAGTGTTACAATTTCACTGGATCAATTTAAAGATGGCTGATTTGACTTTTGATATTTTATCCCCTTCTGCTCAAATGACTGAGACTATTTTAGACACAGGCGCTGGAGTGTCTGTGTCTATGCCTTAACTTTCTACAGTTTATCAAATATCCTGTTAGCTTTGGGGATGTTCTTTACATTTTTCTCAAAATAATGTCATGGTAAGTTGTTTGTCTCAGTAGATGGAAATATATTTTGCCATCTTTATTAGTCTCAATGTGCACGAGCTGTTTTCTAACAATATTGCTGGTTGAAGTTTATTACATGTTGACGACTTTGGTCATCTCCATAGCAGGATGTGAGAGGTCTCCAAGGAAACCTTTCTATGCCTCTTAGCAGTCTATGACAAAGGCCCTAAACATCATCATTAGTTTAGACCCTCTGCAAACTCCTGCATGAAGGAATCCCTTAAGTTATTGATTACCTAATAAGAATTAACTCTCTTTAACCTGATTAGTTTTTTTCCCTCCTAAAGTAGAGGTATTGAGTCAGAAATCAAGTCTTAGATACTTGGGATGTGAAGCTCCTCTGGGAGGGGACCAGTGAAGAGGGAGAGATGAAAAACAAAAATTTGAAACTGTGTGCTCTACTGTCTGGGACTTACTGATTCCTATGTACCTGTGTTATTTTTCTTGGAAGGGGGAGTAGCCTGTGATGGAGGTCTGTAAAGGTGGAGCTCCAGGGAATAGCAAAATGACCAGTTTTACAAGTTATGTAAATGCACTACAAGAGAAAAGCAGGTACATCCGGACATTTCTGTGGGTTTATATATAGAAAAAAAATCTGGATGGCCTGAGTGTGGTTACTATCATTTCTAAATGATGCAGGTGGAGCTTTGGAGGAGGATGCTGGGGCAAGCTAAGTCGCAGCCCAATTTCTTTCTAAGTTTACATGAGTACTCATTTAGCTCTTCTGTATTTTATTTCCAAGTAAATTTCATTTAGTCTCTGCTCCGCCACTCTGTCATCAAGTCTTTCCTTTGGGTGACATTTTTCTCCCAGATTTACAGCTCCTGCTTCTCTTGACCGCCATAAGCAGGAAATATCCACGTACTGCTGAGTGTTCGGAATCTTTGCTGCTCACGGCGGCCAAATGAGATGATTGCCGCAGTCTCAGCACTGGTTTCAAGGAAGGTTTGAATGTACTTTGAGCCAGAAAACAAAACAAAATAAAATAATAAAATAGCAAAACTGAATATCCATCTGAGATGTCACCTTTCTTCCTGAGACAATTGTGGGATGGAATTCTGAGTTTAGAGCTAATTTTCTAAGGATAAGACCCCTTGAAGGAGACAAGGATCCTCGGACTACTTGGGATAGTCTCCCCAACAAATTCACAGTTTTTTGTTTTTATACTCTGGTGATCAAAGATGCTAATTAAAATGCACAAAGTTCTTTCTAGTAGCTTTTAACTGACCTGGAAGGGGGGTGTCTTTAAAAACAACCCTATGAACTGTGCCACAAAGGATATAAAGGCTGTTTTGTCTTGTTTTTCAGTATCTGGAAGGTCAGAAGTGAACATGAGTGCTGACCATGTTGTTTTCCATGTTGCCTTGATTGTCTACTGCTCTGATAGTATTAGTGCTCCCTAGCCATTCTGGGCCTCGGAGAGTGTGGCCATGAATACCGGGTATAGGAACAGAGGAGAGGATTCTGTCTCATTGACTGCATCAAGCTTAGTAGATAATTTAGAAAATGGGGCCTTTGTCAGCATCTTTTCAGGACTTGTCTGATGGGCTTGCAGTATAGTATTGGATCTTCATGGTGGCCTTGACTCTATTGCCTGAGTTCATACAAGGGTGTGACCATCCTTGGTTTGTGGTATATTTCATAGAATTCTGAGCTATTTGGACTAAGTCCAGGGTATTCAGCATTGTTCTTTTGCAGGTTAGAATGGTCGTCATTGAAATGAGCAAAGACCCATTTTGCTGACTGAGAAGTCCAAGCCCTGGATGGGTTAGTGTCTGGGGCATGGGCATTTAGTCTATAAGCTTATGGGATGCCTTTTCTTTGCTATTTTTTCCCATTTCCTCTCTAGAAAAATGCAAAGAGTGCTTTTCTTCACACCATTGGATAAATTACCTCAGGATAAATTGAATCCTGTTTACAGTCCGGTGGTTTTATGTAATCAATTTTTTTAAACTCTAGTTTCAAACTGGAACACTGCAATGGCATCGAGAAGCTGTGTAGTTTTAAGAGTGCCTCTTCTCCCAACTGTAGGAATAAAATTATGATCTTTGGGTCCATACTCTGGCTCTCCCTTCTGCTACACAATGGCCTTCAATAAAACACTCACGTTCTCCCCAGGTCACTTCCTTCATTGAATATAATAACATTTCCTTTCGTAACTCCTTTTTTTGGCGGAAGTCAAGTGACATAACACAAATGTATCTTGGAAGTTTCAAATTTGAATCAATAGTGACTTATGATTTTCACGATTCATGTTCTCTTCTTTATTAAGTGGCCAACTGTCTCACTAGAGAGCCTTCCTCTCTGCAAGCTTTGTGACATCAGCGATAGCTGAATGATGGGAAAAGGAGGGCAGAGAGGGCTGTCAAATGAGACAAAGGGAACAGTGAGAGCACAGGGAAAAGACTGACATATGGTGTTGGGGGAGGGGCTCCCAGAAGACACTGGTCAATGGAAGAAATGCATGATTGTGCAGGCATATGCACACACACACACGCACGCATGCCCTTCCCCCCACACAGCATCTACAGAAGTAGCTCTTGTGTGTAAAATAAAAAGTAGCTTGTAGGTCAAGTATGTCTCTAATGTTTCTTACCAATATAAAAACAATTCTTAATTTCAAAGTGACAGTTGCAGCTATGATCCTTTACAGAATTAAGGGGAGTAAAAAAAAGTGTTGAAGTCAAATTTTATAGGTTTGCTTGTAGGCCTTTGCTAGAATCATCTGTTAGCTAGGCAGCTGCCACATTCAATAGATGTAAGGTTGAAGGTTGTGATTTGGCAGGCTGGGTGTGTAGATAATTCTGAAAACATCCTCCAAGGCACTATCAATGAATTTCTCAGACTCCAGATTCCATGTGTTATTATATGACTACTGGGTTTCATATATATCTCTATCTATCTATCTATCTATCTATCTATCTATCTATCTATCTATCTATCTATCTATCTATCTATCATCTATCTATCTATCATCACCTGTCAATCAATCTATCTATCTATCCAGATACAGGTGTATCTGGTTAGCATATAGATATACCTGCAGCCATTTTTTAACTTGACCAATAGTAGTGAGTCTGGACCTGGCCAAAAGTCTGTGATCTGAGTAACTTTTAAGCAGTTGGCATGTCCACACAAATGTGGAAGTCTCTGATCTGGTCAAGGCACATGACAACACCAGAGTCTGGGATCAGGTCAGTCTTTGTTGCAGTAGCTCCTGGTTGGTTAGAAGGCCTCAGCATCCTGGGCAGTAGGCCCATTGCCATTTCTTTGGGACAAGGGGTCTTGGGCTCTTCGTCTTCCTCGAGCCCTATCCCAATACCAAGCTTGGAGATGCCACTCGGGCAGTTTCTTCTCATTTCTTTGCCTTTTATTTTGGAACCTGAAAGCTCTTAGTTGCTCTGTTTTTCAGATTTCAGCAGTTTTGGTCTCGGCTGGCAAGTCCCAGAACACACCAGCCGTTTTCATCTACCATTTTTGGTGTGGCCTAGGACTGTAGAGTGCACACTTCAGCTATCTTATCCCTCTAGAACTGGGAGGGATGCTGAAGAAAAGCAAAGCTTGACATGTAGGGCGGGAACTACTGTCATGCATCAATCTACTTCAAAAGGCTGGAGGTTTCCGGCTATCCGTCCCCCTCACCCTCTGAAGCCTTCACATTCCTCCCATCCAGGGCAGCTAAAGGAAATGTGAGGAGCTGTAGTTTCACAGGAATTAAGCCTCGCAGCTTAACAGGCCCACAGCATTGCCTCAGAGGCCCTTCCTCAAAGATGGTAATGTTATTTACTTCTTTATTTTTGTCCACACCGGTTTTGTTATTACTTTGCAAATTATTGAACATTTTCCTCGTAGGAAATTAAGCAAACAAATAAGAGGGAAAAAACAAACTCACGGAATCATTTGTTGCTTGCTTTACTTTTTAAAAAGAAAAAAAAAATTCTGTTGGACAAGAAAGAATGTGACTGTGTTTTTATTTATGGCCAATAAGCCCAGATGAATATGTGGTAAATGTTGCTGAGACTGTTGCAAAGCAAATCACCGTGTCACAGGAAATATTATTAAATTCTATAATTTCCTTTTCTGAAACTAGTTTCTCTGGATGGAGTTGGAGAAAGAAAATTACATTCAATATTCACCTTAACTGAAAAGCATCTGAGTGCGGCGGCTGCTATCCTATAAATAGCTCATCTGTGACCTCATTGCTGTTCTCTCCCTGCCTAGCAGTCTCCAGTTTCCATACAGGCAGCTTATTTGGCTAGCTCCAACCTGGTCCTTGTCCTTCTTTAGTGACTGGGCATCATACCTTCCTTTAAATGAAAGCCGCCTGCCTGCTGCTTTGCCTCCATAGCTCAGGTAATGGCAGTTGTGTGAAACTGGCCCAAGGTGACCTTGAAAACTGTTTTAACCTTTCTGAGCCCCAGGTTACCCATCTGTAAAGTCAGGGCTGTGGCTGCTTCAGCCTCTTTTCAATGGAAGGCTTTGAGGACTGGTTAGATAGTGTACGTAAAGCAAGCTGACCTCTGCTGGGAGGAATACAATGTCTGAGCTTATTTGCGGCTCTCAGGGCTCTCAGAGCAGGCCTCTCCAGCACAACGTGGTCATTCTCTGAGCTTGCGGGGCCGCTTGGAGAGGAAATTCACACCATTCAGGGCAAAACAATCCACTCTAGTTTCTAAATGGGGGATTGTCTATCCATGGAGCCCAAATTCAACAGATGGTTGCCAACCTTCCACTTGATTTTGTGTGTCTTGAAGCTGTGGTCATTCCAACTTCAGCTGGCCGATGACTTGGTAGAGGCTGTGTGGAAAGGGGATGGGTGGGTGTCTGAATGGCAGTGAAGTCAAGGATGCAGCCCAGAGGAGCCAGGGGAATCTTAAGCCTGATGCTTAGAAGCAGTCATTAAATCAACAGATCAAGCAGGGTCCGTGAATCCTACGGGCAGTTAAGGCTCTGAAGTTGCTTCCCATGTGTTTGTGCTGCTCCTGTGGAGGCCAGCATTTTAGCAGCTCACTAATAAGTATCTTTTTCCAGATCTGAGCCCTTGGGCTTCATGTTTACTTTCAAGTTCCTATTTTTCAGAAGATGGAACCTGAACCTGGAGCAAGGGCCCTTGGGGGAGTGGGGGAAGGGGAAGGAATCAAATCTCTGTTTTCATTTTAGAGCCTTTACAGAAATGCATCTCAGCAAGGAAATTTTTCCACTGAAGGCTGCTATTTCAGAATGCTCCCCACATCTCTGTAGCCACGAGTGTGTACCTGTGTCCATTATTCAGCTTGTGAAATTTTCATTTCTCTAGCAAATGTCTTGTTTTACTGAACGTTTTGACTGTTTCCACGGATCATTTTGTCACAAGAAGTAAACGTAGTTCTTCAAGTGATTTCTTTCATTTTCTGACAACTTGGGAACCAAAATAAAATTGACATTCCCAGAAAACAAAAGGTGCTGTGGAACTCAGGGGCATTTACTCTGAAATAAAAATTTGTGTTTACTCAGAGCTCAGTTTCTGTTGAGAAACAAACACGGGAGACACTCAGCGAAAGAAGAGCAGCCCCCCCCCCCCCCGTTGACACATTCTCTCCTTGATGGATGATGTTGTCTTGGCAAAGCCGCTTCAGAAATGGGAATCAGGGAACAAATGGGTCCGTGTTATTCATTAAAATACCTTTTAAAAGAGAAAAGAAATCACAAAACTCAAAGGATTGCATTTGAAACCAGCAGAATCTAGCTGCCTTAATTTGTTCTTTGGGAAGTAAAGAAAATCGGTTTACGCTTTGTGCCCACTGCTGTGACATCAGGGTGTTGGAAGTACTTGAAGCTATACATACCCACATGTGTGGCTTGTTATTGAGAGGTGCACATAGGTGGGTGGGTGTGCTCACTGTTTGCCAAATGACCCATCTTCCTGTGTCCCACAGGCTGGAACTGGGAACTGTGTGCTTCTGGAGGACTTTTGAGATGGGCTGAGGTTTCTGAATTGCTCTCTGAGGGCTCAGTACAGTGCAAGGCACAGGCTACCTCAATTTACCCCCAGACTGCCTTTCATCATAGTCTTCATTATCCAGGTGAAGAAATGATAAAAATTTATTAAGGCATTAGCCAAACATCACACAGGCAGGGAAGAGCTGAGCTGGGATTTGAACTTAGGTAGACTAACTTCAGAGCTCATCTTTTTAAGTATTTGGGCTTATAAACTATTTCTTTGTATAAACTATAAAAACAAAGAGGCCCTAAGACACTGAGACCTTTCAAAGCATAGTCTCTTCACTGTCCTGCTATTTTCTGTCTCCACCGTCAGCCATTTTTAATGATTGGTTTTCCATTTTCCCTGCAAATGCTTCTTTCTTAAATATCTTTGAATTCATAATAAGCATAACATAGTTCATACACATTTTTGCTGCTGTTGGTATCTATTTAATTGCCTATCAAACAGTGTAAATCTGTCAGTCATATAACCATACTGCTTTATTTCTACCGTGAATAAACATGTGTGCCTTAAATCCTATTTTCAAATTAAAATTTGGACCTGGGAGATGGTTCAGTGGGTAAATCAAGACTGATGATCTGAGTTCAATTTTCACTCCTACATGGTTGAAGGCAAGAACCCCTGCAGGCTGTCTTCTGACCATCACTTGCATGACATGGCAAGCATGTGCCTTCTTCCATCCCTCCCCAAAACAACAACAACAACAAAACCCACCAACTTCTATAAATGTCATAAATAAAGTAAAATAAATAAAAATCTAATTTTAACTTTTATAATTATATTCCTGTTATCCTCCCCAATATATGATTTCTCATGAGTTTGGAGAAGAGATAAGAAATTTGTGCTGGGCTGTGGTGGTACATGCTGGTAATGTGAGTACCTGGGAGACAGAGGCAGGCAGATCTCTGTGAGTTTAAGACCAGCCTGGTCTACAAAATGAGCTCCAGGACAGCCAGAGCTACACAGAGAAACCCTATATGAAACCACCAACCCCCACCCCCACGCCCAAAAGAAGAGGTTTGGTGCTTCTTTCCAGTGTGGGCATTTTTGTTTTACAAACTCCCCAATTTGGGGTGATTTTGTTCATTTTTATCTTCTCTATTCACACACTTACATAGTGCTGATAATACATGAAGTAACCTAACAATTTCCTAGCCATTTTTGAGAAATTAGAATTAGGACATTAATACTTGCAAAAGGGATTTTTCCCCCTTCTTTTTAGGCCTGAGATGGTAAGTTTTCTTGGTTTGTAGGGGTCTGGAATTAAAAGGCACACCTCTAGACATCTCTGAGAAAGCATCTGCAGGAAGGATTGCCTGAGAAGAGAAGGATCTCCTTCAGAGGAGCAGTGCTTCTTGGTGTCAGTCCACACAAAATGAGGTCCGAAGAGCAAGCAGGATTGCTTATGCCTGTGTCATTCCTTGCTGCGCATCCATCTCTCTTGTTGCTGTGGTTGGTCACATCAGCACTGACCTTTCTTGGTCTTCCTACTTGGACAGAAGACCAATGGCTCTCTAGGAATGCTTCAGTCCTTTAGCACCAGACGGGACTGCTGAGGCATCCAGCTTTTGGCCTGAGCAGCTACCAGCTATCACCTTCTCCATTGTTGTACTACCCAGCTGGTATCATGTAAGCCAGTCGAATACAGCCAATTCATGCTATGCATGCATTCTATTGATTTTGATTCTTTGAAGAACTTTGGCTAATACAAGCTCTGACAGAAGTTTATGTGAATTTGATTTCATCTCTTGCTCTATTCTCCAAAAGAAATAGCCAGTGCTAGTCTCAAATATTTCTGACTCAATGTCAAAAGCAATTAAGGACTGGACACTGATCATCTTTTGGAGCACAAGTGGTAAAACATAAACGGCAGTAAGTTGGAAGCTTCTATTTCTCTGTTACAAGTCCTGTCTCCTGTCTGTCTTAGTTAACGTGGGCTTCTATAACAAAACAGAAAGCTGGGCAATTTGAACAACAGTAATTTAATTCTCATAGTTATGAGACTGGAAGTCCATGCCTAACACGCCCAATAGTGTGGGCTTTCTTTCTGACTTGCACAATGTCCACTTCTTTCTGTGTCATCAGCCGTCTGGTGACCCCATCATGATAGTCCCACCCTCTGTGTCCTCATCATGATAAAACTCACTAATAAGACCCTACCTTCCAGACTATCATCTGGAGGAGGAGTACACTTTCGTCTGAGTTCGGGGATACAACTCAGGCTCATACTGTTGAGGTAGACTATTTCCTCACACTCTGCTTATTAATCTAAATTAAGAACTTGATTTATCTTTGCAAGTGGTGTTAGCTTGATCAGCTTCAGTATTTGATAGTAAAGGTCCTGTAGGTGGAGGCTGTTCATTTTTTCCCAGCTGCCCGGACCTGAAATAATAACACAGAAACTGTATTAAATACAACACTGCTCAGCCAATCACTTAAGCGTATTGCTAGCTAGCTTTTATATCTTAAATTAACCCATTCCTATTATTTTGTGTCTTACCATGAGGCTCGTGCTCTAACAGTAAGGTTCCCGGGCGTCTGTCTCCTTCAGCGACTACATGGTGTCTTTTTGACTCTGTCTTCTTTCTCCCAGCATTCAGTTTAGTTTTCCTGTCTAATTCTATTCTGTCCTGCCACAGGCCAAAGCAGTTTCTTTATTAATAAAACATATTCACAGCATTAAGAGGGGAATCTCACATCAGGGTCCATTGTAATAAAATGAAATAAAGCTTGTACTTGTACAAGATAATAAGGCTGGCTTTTCCAGGGTTCGTTTTTGACATCCAACAAGTTCATCTGCCAGGTGCAGAGTTTTTCTATGATAGATTGTGTCTGTGTTCATCCTGAGCAGTTGTGTTCTGGACTACATCTTTGTTGGTTTTTTTTTTTTCTGAAGCAAAATCTTTTCTTTTCAGACAAAAGGTACAAAGTAACTGAAGATTGAATTTATGTTTGTAACTCTAATAAAGACTCAGAAGGCAGAAGCTTTTGAAAATGAGTCATACGGTGAACCAAAGTGACTGGGCAGTAAGTACTCTAAAGCCTTTTCTCAAGAGAATGCAGAACAATTTAAAAATCATTAGCAAGAGATGGTCCTACTGGAACTTGTTAGGCAGTAAGAATAAAATAAGAAAACACAGTGACTGTCTTAGTGAAGGTTCAGGAGCTTTCCATTTTATTGTAGATGTATTTTAGGCTTTCTACATTTGCTTGCCCCTGTAAGTAAAATATCGGTACTTCATGATAAAATCATTTTAAAAATGTGTGTGTGTGTGTGTGTGTGTGTGTGTGTGTGTGTGTAAGTGTTTTTCAATTTCTGTGTTTCCTTCTTGGAACCACATGTATGATTAAGACATTTAGTTGTCTTGGAGACTTCTTGCAGAACATATGTGTCTACAAGAAGGAAGATACTCAGTAGAAAGAGGAAAAGGGAAAATGGTTTAAGAGGAAATTATGGACAGAGAAAGACTGAATTCAACCTAGGTTTAAATTCATATTGTTTCCTCACTTCCTCTATTCCAATTTACAAATTACTACTTGTAACCAAGTGTGACTGACTGTGGGTTTTGCTGTTGTTGTTGTTTTGATGGGGTTAGAATAGTACTAGGAATGAAATCCATAGCTTTACACATGCCAGACAAGTGCTTTTACCACTACATCCCCAGCCCAGTTGTCTGCCATTTATCAAGCATTGTTCTAGATCCATGGGAGTGTGTGTGTGTGTGTATGCATGCATGTGTGTGTGTGCATGTATGCGTGCATGGGTGTGTTTGTTTCCTTGCACAAATGATTATAATGAAACTATTTCAAAGCCATTTTAATCAGCTATTAAAAAGTGGCAATCTAATATGGATAAGCAGTCTTACAAAGAGCTAGGGTAATGGCTGGGGTGCTATAGTCACTGTAATAACTACCCCAACAATCTACTGGTTTGATTCCCTAAAATTTTGAAATTTATAGAACTCAATTATATTACCCAAGAGATTCTCAAGTTCTCAGACTGAGCTGAAAGTTTGGACCAGCCACAGTATATCATCTGGGCAGAGAACGAGTATGGGTACTGTTTTGTTTTGTTTTTAAATTTTAGGGCCCTTTTTAGTTGGCACTAATCCCTACAAGGCAAAAGAAAAGATATTCTAGAATGAGTCTGTAATGAATTTTGAGCTTATGCATGACAAGTGAGCATGTCTAGGAATCCCCAGTGTGTAAGCAGTGGCTCTTGACTTAAGATCCTAATTTCATCAGTGGGATGTTTTGCTCTCTAGAACTTTTCAATTCTAGTGGTGAAATCTGTTTCTTTCTTTTATAGAAACGAAGCAGTGGTGGGGGCTGGGAGAGAGGGCTTTCAGTGAATTAAAAGGCTCAGTTTTGTGCACATTTTCTGCCCGTACAGAACTTTGTTTTCCTTTGCTTGCCTTCATTATATCTAGTTACATGTGGTTAAGACCTGAAGGTGAGGCTGAGTAGAAACACAGGTGATTGCCTGGTTCCCTTTCATGCTTTTTCCCCTGGCAACTGAATGCATATTTCATTGAAGTTGATTGTGAACTACTTAGCACAAATGGAAGAAGTCAAGTTTTGTACTCTTGGGCAATCATACTATTTTGTATTGTGCTAGTAACTTTAAAATTATAATTAAGTATACTGTGTACTACAGCCTTCGTTTAGAAGTAAATCTAGCCTGAGTTTTGAGGCATTTAGTTTCCCATTTCTTTTTCTCATTCCTACTACTGTAAATGGTAAAAATTTATAAAATTGCAAATGTGGAGTGTCTATGTTGCCTTCTTACAGTTGTGTTTGCTGTCAAGGGATCTATGAGCAAACCCAATATTTATCAGAATAATAAATAGGTCAGTGTCTCTCTGAGTGCTTGTTCTCACCCCTAAAACAAAAATGCTAATCACAAGTATTTTCTGGATGAAGTGATGACAGATGTTACCAAAGGTGCCTATTTCCTATACACCGGATCCTCTCAGCACGCACATATATACAGATATGAAAGACAGTAGAAACACACCCCTTGTTTGGGAAGCAGCTGAGTGAGGCTGGCTTTCAGAGAGTAGCTAAGTGCCAGCCAAGAATCAGGCAGCATTTTTCAAATTCCAGAAGGAATCACTAAGAGTAGGGGGACTAGAGAACCGGCCTGGATAGTGGGAATTGTATCGTGGGGGAGGGGAAGAGCATGAGCAGCTCTTTATATCCTTCTTTTCTAGGAAAAAAAAAAAAAAGAGCAGCGAGCAGAATGGAGCCAGGGATCAACGTGGGGTGAGGGTGGAGGGGCCAGCAACTGCTGAGCCAGTCAATAGGCAGATTGTTCATCACACGTTACCAGCAGATTAGCTGAGCAAATGCAGACAATGCTGATTAGCGACTTGAAATGCATCAGTTCTTACCAGGGAGAACAAAGCCCGTCTAGATCACTACCCTACAGCCCAACTGCACTAATGGCACCCAGCTATGCTCAGCATCATGTTTAGAACTAAGAAATGTGGGCGCCCTGTCTATCTGTATTCACTAACAGATAGTCTCTTACCTCCAGAATGGTCGCAAGATACAGATCTTATTTCTCCCAGGTTCTCCAGGGACAGTGGTCTTATAATCACACCCCTGCATGTGGCAGCCCTTCCCTTTGTCAGCTGGGTGTTTCTTTCCCTTTAATCGGAGAAGGCAGATATCATTGCATTGTTACAACTTGGCCTCTTTTTCACACTGACCTTGCAAATGCAGGTAATCACATGGGAGAAAAATTTAAATTCCTCTCCAAGAGCATTAAAAAGAACTTGCAGTCCCCAACAGTTATAAATATATTTGAATATTTTAGAGTCATGAAATGAAGCAAAAAAAAATAAAAAAGGATTGCCTTTTATCCTTTCTCCAAATAGGTTTCAGACAAAGCCTGTGTATTGTTGGTTTTATCTGGACTGTCTTTCTTCCTAAGAGACCTCTAGTGATTTGAGTCCACCACCTCCTTTGGAGCTTTGGTCTGGGCACCTAGGAGATAGATTGTGACCTTGGGTTGACACTAATTCTATGGTGTCCTAAATTTTCAAAGAAACTCTTTATGCAATATTACCATATCCATTAAATGTCACCTTTCCATTTAATTGATATTATAATTACATTTTACATATGTAAAAATAATCTAGATAGTTTTTTTAAAAAAATAGGTTTGTGTTGTTCTTTATCTGAGGCCTTTTTCTCTTCCCAAGATTAAAGAGCTTGGCTTCCCTCATGGCCTCTTGATAGGATTCACCCAGACAGAAGCACTCAGAGGCTCCCTTGTCTTCCCAAAGCTTCAGGATGTCTTGTACCTTAGTGGACTGGCAGCTTTGTTGTCCTTTGTCCATTCTTTCTCTTCTCTAAATGCTCAACCCCTTATGTATTTTTTACTTATTCACACCCAGCTTCTCTAAATTAGCCAAACAATTTAAAAACACTTCAGAATATTTTGTAGAAGCAAAGCCTTTTCTTCAATTTCTTCATTTCCTTCTTTTTCTTTGCAGTTAACCTTGCCATTGCCTAAATACAAAAGCATTTTGAGAGAATTATTTGCATCTGATTTCAAAGACAACATCATGCATGTTAATCATGTTCTCTAAAACTTCAGAAAGCAATATTTTAGAAAACCTTACCAAAATACATAAATGACCCCAAAAACTCTACAAGGGAACTTCTACAGCTGATAAATACCTTTAGTAATCTGGCAGGATACAAGATCAACTCAAAAAAATCAGTAGCCCTCCTATATACAAATGATAAAGAAGCTAAGAAAGAAATCAGAGAAATATCACCCTTCACAATAGCCGCAAATAACATAAAAATATCTTGGGATAACACTAAACAAAGAAGTGAAAGGCCTGTTTGACAAGAACTTTAAGTCTTTGAAGAAAGAAATTGAAGAAGATACCAGAAAATAGAAAGATCTCCCATGCTCTTGGATAGATAGGTTCAACATAATAAAAATGGCAATCCTACCAAAAGTAATCTATACATTCAATGCAATCCCATCAAAATCCGAACGCAATTCTTCACAGACCTTGAAAGAACAATACTCAACTTCATATGGGAAAAAACACCCAGGATAGCAAAAACAATCCTGTACAATAAAGAAACTTCCAGCAGCATCACCATCCCTGACATCAAGATCTATTATAGAGTAGCTGTAATGAAAAGAGCTCGGTATTAGCATAAAAACAGAGAGGTTGACCAATGGAACCAAATTGAAGACGTGGATATTAATCCACACACCTATGAACACCTGATTTTTGACAAAAAAGCTAAAAATATACAATGGAAAAAAGAAAGCATCTTCTACAAATGGTGCTGGCATAACTGGATGTCAACCTGTAGAAGAATGAGAATAGATCCATATCTATTGCCATGCACAAAGCTCAAGCTCAAATGAATTAAATACCTCAATATAAATCCGACCACAGTAAATCTGTTAGAAGAGAAAGTAGGAAGTAGCCACAGGCACAGGAGACCACTTAATATAATATAATACCAGTAACAGATACTGAGAGCAACAATAAATAAATGGGACCTCCAGAAACTGAAACACTTCTGTAAAACAAAGAACACAGTAAATAAGACAAAAAGCTAGACTACTGAATGTTAAAAGATCTTCACCAACCCCACATCGGACAGAGGACTGATCTCCAAAATATATGAAGAACTCAGAAAATTAGCCATCAAAATTCCAAATAGCCCAATTAAAAAATGGGGTACTACTGTAGGAAATCCTAAGTTATCCATCCACTTGGGTGTGGCCTCTTACATTATAAATACTGTTGAATTCGACAATCAAAATTTGTTAAAAAGTTATGTTAGCATTATTTTGAGTGAGGTAACCCAGTCACAGAAAGACAGTTATCACATGTACTCACTCATAGGTGGTTTTTAAACATAAGGCAAAGAAAATCATCTTACAAACCACAATCCCAGAGAATTTAGACAACAATACGAACACTAAGAGAGACCTACATAGATATTATCTACGTGGGAAATAGAAAGTATAAAAAGACAAGATCTCCTGAATAATTTGGGAGCGTGGGGACCTTGGGGGAGGGTTGAGGGAGGGAGGGGAGTGGCAGGGAGGGGAGCAGAAAAAAATTAAAAATTAAACAACAAAAAAAGTTATGTTAGGTTAGCAGATAGAGTATCTCTCCAGGAAGGCAATCTGCACACTATACAAATAATGTCCAAGAAGGAGTTGTTATCTTTAAAGGAAAAACTTTATACCTTGGAATTACATGTGTGGAATGAGGGTCATAGGCTAGATGCCTCAATGAAATCACTAGAAATATAAACAGGCCAGGAGATTCAGGCTTTACAAAAGACAGTAGTAAAAAGATTTGAAAATGATTGAGGAAATTATTGGAGCTGTTGAGCATGGAAAGAAGGTACAAAGACAGGATTTAACATTGCCAAAGCTTGTCAGAGATGACTTACCCAGGGTTTTAGCTTCCTACCCTGTAATCTACTCTGACAAAGCATCAAGTTCTAAAGGCCCAAAAGGATCCAAAGAAGGTAGATGGATACTTATAGGAATGAATGATCTAAAAGAAATTAAGCAAGCTGTCATAATTTATGGCTTGCATTGCTCATTTGTTAGGGAGACAGTAAAGACATGGGCTCCTAGTATTAAGGCTATGACACATGACTGGCTTCAGTTAGTTTCAGCAGTCCTGGGTGATGGGCCTTAACTGATGTGGAAATGTTATTTCAGGGAAGAGGCAAAATTTTTAGAACAACAGGGAAAACAAAAGTATTTGAGACTTCCCAAGACCAAATATTTGGTGAGGACACTTATGCTGACCCACAGGCTTTTAAGCTCTTTGCGATGAACAAATCTTGTCCCTATGCTACAAAGCAGCCTTAAATGCTTGAGACAGGATTCAAAAACTAGGAAAATGAATTGAAACATATACCAAGGTTAAACAAGTTAAAAGGGTTAAACCCTTTAGTGACTTTTTACAAAGAGTAACTAAGACTATACAAATAGGAGTAACAGATCCAGATGCTAGACAAGAACTTATTGAATCTCTGGCTTTTGAAAATGCCAACTTAGAAAGCAAAAATTTCTTGGGCCTTTAAAGGTTAGATCATCACCAATGGATGAATGGATCCTGCATACAATGAACACTGAGACATTTAATTATAATAATGAATCTTGGGTAGGAGAAGCAATTTCCAAAGGAACGAGGAGACATCAAAATGCCAAAAGTTTTAATTGTGGTTGAATAGGACATTTGAGAAGGGAATTAAGACAAGGAATTCCTAGAAGTAATGTCTCCTCTGGGAATGGCAAAAATTAAAGGTATCAACATTCTCGATTATGTAGAAGGTATGGCAAAGGCTGGCATTGGACCAATGAATGCAGATCAACAAATGACAGATGAGGAAACCCAATACTTATTCAGGTTTTCAATGGGCAACTGCTTTGAGCTCAAAAAGGCTGATTCAGTAATCACACATTTATTAGAAGTTATGGGTATACCTGCACAAATAAAGACAGATAATGGCTCAGCATATGTCTCTAAGAAAATGAAACAGGTTTTTTTTTGCTTATTATAATAAGCAAATTGCATGTTACAGGTATAACAAACAATCCTACAGGTCAGGCAGTTATAGAAAGATCAAAATTGAACTATAAAGGATATGTTAAACAAACAGAAAGGGATGGAAAATACCCCCAGAAACAGATTACATAATGCTTTATTGACCTTGAATTTTCTTAATGCTGATGATAAAGAAAGAACAGCAGCAGAGAGACATTGGATAATAGAAAAGTCTTCTGAATTAAAACAACTGGTATATTTCAAGGATGTGTTAGCCTCAGAATAGAAACCAGGAGATGTGCTATGTTGGGGAAGGGGTTTTGCTCTTGTTTCAACAGGAGAAGAAAAGTTATGGATACCATCAAAATTAACAAAGATTCAGTTTGAAAAAGAGAAATATCTTGAGAAAGAGAAATGACAGCTCATCCATAGAGGTGACAACCAATCAGGTGGTAAGGAAACCTCATAAGGGATGGGGCAGCATTCTGTTCTTGTCTTTGCAGGAAAATACTCATCTTCTGAAAGTCAAGAAGACCCTGGATATCTAGATTCCTAAAGAGGAAAAGATAATTATCCAGATAGGACCACCAAGCATAGAGAATTATCACTTATGAGGACAGGTCATCTGACTGTAAGAATGTCTGAATACTAACTAGAATAATAGTCATGACTCTCTTAAAAATCAAAGCTGGCTTTGGAGTTGGACAATGGCTCTGTCCTTCTCTATCCAAGAATGTTGTTAAAATAAAAATTCAGAGTTTCTGTCTTATGTCAGGAGCCATGGTATGGGACATAAAGAAGAAGGAATTTAGAAAAAAATATTTACTTTTCTTCATACCTATTTTTGTCTCTATCATACCTTTCATTGAATATATGTTTGTATAAATAATGTTTATATTTTCTACAATAAAGAATGAATTTTCCTGCAGTGATCTTTGAAGTTTCCAGGAAGAAAATGGGGCCCCATAACAACAACTTCACCTGGTTGATATAATGACATGATGCTGATAGTGCTACGATAAGATCTGTTTAGGGTACCAGCTTCTCAAGATGCTTCCAACTTGGTTAGCTGAAATAGTGCACTTTTTACAATGTTCTGGCCAGAACTCCAAATAGGAACCTTAGAAAAACCCTACCAAATACTCAGAGACTATTTGCAGTTATACCAGATGGTAATCTTGGAACTTAACAATCATTTTACTTTTACAGGATCCCATAGAAAAAACACCCTCAAGACAGCTAGAAGTAATTGTAGAAGATGACGTCCCCTCTCCCAATAAAGTTTGTCCTCAGGCTTAGGGACATCATTTAGGGGTTGATTATGATTGTTACAGGATTGGAGGTTGGGGAGAAATTATGTAGGCTCAGGGATCTCTTTGAAAAAAAAAGGGGAAATTAGATGGGATAATAGATTAGTTTGAGCTTACTTACATTAATAATAATAATGAGTAATAGAGTGAATACTTGTGGGCTATTATTTATAGGTAATTTACATTGGTATAGATTCTTGTATATTGATACAAACTTAACTTATATTGAATATGTTCCTATTTTTGTCTAAAATATTTGTGTACCTTAGCAAAGTTATCTTGTCGTATTGTATGCATGCATGCTTCTACCTCTGCTTAAGACATTTTGTATATTGATACAGTTTTAGGATATACTTATATATTGCAATATACATTTCTACCTCTGATCAAGATACTTATACATTGTTTACATTTGTTGCACAGTTGTTTATAGATTGTTTAATATTCTAATGTGAAGTCTTACTCTCTAAGTTATATAGGTATTAAGAATTATAGGTCAATAATCATCCATGTTTGTCATACTTATAGTTAAACTAATCAGGTTCTTTAGATACATCGAGATTGTATCCTGCATAGATAAGTAATCTTCAACCATTTCAAAGAACTATAGAATATGGCATTTAAATAACTTAGGGTTCTGTTAATGTGAGACATGATTGCTCCTGGCAGCACCGATCTATTCCTGAGAGAATGTTGAGCACTGAAGACATTCCACTTGGAGCTTGTCTTCTTCTTGGCAACACTGGCCTTTGAGCAAGGAACTGCCCATGCATTGACCACTGACAAAATGCATGATGTCTGGACAGGACAAGCATGATACAAGAAAAAACGACTGTCAAATCTTGCCAAGATAGGGTAAGATGGTTTTGAAAAATTCCCTACCTCTGAAAATGGTCTGTCAGTTACTCTAGGCCTTAGCCAAAGTTGGTTGTTCCAACGTTGCAAATGAGACTTTGGGTGATTGCCCAGGTAGCCAGTTGTCTCTGTCATTTGTTGCACATTTTGGAAGTTGCTTGATTGCACTTCCTGCTTACTCAAGTAATATTATTTCCCTTTTCAGGTCTTCGATGGGGTTGAAGACTAGATAGTTGTAATGACTTTCCTCTCATGACTTGGCAAAGCTATTTATAACATAATACTTAAACTCCTTAGGATAGGATAATTATTGAAACATTTATCACATGTTTCTACCTTGATATTGTTTATGCTGGTTGTAATTCTAATTTTTATATCTGATATTTGTTCTTATTGTATATAATTTTGTATTAGGCTTAGACTATCTTATTTAAACAAAAGGGAAGGTGCTGTAAGAAATCCTACAGCCAGTAGCTTTTAAGTTATCTGCCCACTTGGGTGTGGCCTCTTATAATATAAATGCTGATGTAAAGTGCATTTGCTCTCTCTTTCTGGCTGTGGGATTTGGTTGCTGTTCTCTGTTCTAGCAGAGGTCTGTGATCTGTAAGTCTACCTCTAAATAAATAACCCTTTATTATACTTAATTCTGAGCTAGTGTGGGATTTCTTTTTAGTGTGAATCTTCAGGGTGCAGAACTAAACAGAGAATTCTCAAAAGAAGAATCTCAAATGGCCTGAAAGACACTTAAGGAAATGTTCAACATCCTTAGCCATTAGGGAAATTGATAACAAAACAACTCTGAGATGCCATCTTACACCAGTCAGAATGGCTAGGTTCAAAAACACCAATGATAGCTTATGCTGGAGAGGATGTGGAGTAAGGGAAACACTCATCTATTGCTGGGGGGAATGCAAACTTGTACAACCACTTTAAAAATCAGTATGGTGTTTTCTCAGATAATTGGAAATCAACCTACCTCAGGACCCAGCAATATCACTCTTGGGTATGTACCCAAAAGATGCTCAATCATATTAAAAGGATTTGTTCAGCTATGTTCATAGCAGCATTATTTGTTTTTTATTGACTTTTATTGAGCTCTACATTTTTCTCTGCTCCCCTCCTTGCTTCTCCCCTCCCACCTTTAACTCTCCCCAAGGTCCCCATGCTCCCAATTTACTCAAGAGATCTTGTTTTTTTCTTCTTCCCATGTAGATTAGAACTATGTAAGTCTCTCTTAGTGTCCTCATTGTTGTCTAAGTTCTCTGGGATTGTGGTTTGTAGGATGGGTTTCTTTGCTTTATGTTTAAAAACCACCTATTAGTGAGTATATGTGATAATTGTCTTTCTGGGTGTGGGTTACCTCACTTAAAATAATGTTTTCTAGCTCCATCAATTTTTCTGTAAAATTCAAGATGTTGTTATTTTTTTCTGCTATGTAGTACTCCATTGTGTAAATGTACCACATTTTCCTTAGCCATTCTTCAGCCAAGGGGCATTTAGGTTGTTTCCAGGTTCTGGATATGACAAACAATGCTGCTATGAACATAGTTGAGTGCATGTCCTTGGGGCACGATTGAGAAAAAAAGTGGTATTACTGGGTCTTGAGGAAGGTTGTTTCCTAATTTTCTGAGAAATTGCCACACTGACATCCAAAGGGGCTGTACCAGATTACATCCCCACCAGCAATGTAGAAGTGTTCCCTTTTGCCCATAACCTCTCCAGCATAAGTTGTCATCAGTGTTTTTGATTTTGGCCATCCTTACAGGTGTAAGATGGAATTTCAGAGTTGTTTTGATTTGCATTTCTCTGATGACTATGAATGCTGAACATTTCCTTAAGTGTCATTCAGCCATTTTAGATTCCTCTGTTGAGAATTCTCTGTTTAGGACTGTACTCCATTTTTTTTTTAAATTGGATTATTTGTTCTTTTGATGACCAATTTCTTGAGTTCTTTATACATTTTGGAGATCAGACTTCTGTCTGATGTGGGGTTAGTGAAGATCTTTTCCCATTCTGTTGGCTGTTGTTTTGTCTTGTTGACCATGTCCTTTGCTTTACAGAAGCTTTTCAGTTTCAGGAGGTCCCATTTATTAATTGTTTCTCTCAGTGTCTGTGCTCATAGCAGAATTGTTTGTAATAGCCAGAACCTGGAAACAACCTAGATGCCCCTCAATGAAGAATGGATAAATAAAGTGTGGAAAATTCACATATTAGAGTACTACTCAGTGGTGAAAAAAAATGACATCTTAAAATTTGCATGCAAGTGGATGAAACTAGAAAAAAACCATCCGGAGTGAGATAACCTAGACCCAAAAAGAAGATGATATGTGGACACTAGCTGTAAAGGATATTGAGCCTATAGTTCATGATCCTAGAGAAGCCAAGTAACCAGGTGAACCTTAAGAAAAATATACATAGATTCACCTGGAAATGGGAAAGATACAAGATCTCCTGACAAAATTGGGAGCATGGGAGTAGGGAGAATAGGGAGGGCAGAAAGGGAAGACAAGCGGAGAAAGGGAGGGGTAGGAGAACTTGAGAGAATGGGAGAGTCAAGATGGAGGAAGGACAGAGATGAAAGTAAGGATAAAGATATTTTGATTGAGGGAGCCATTAGGGGCTAGCAAGAAACTTGGCAGTAGAGAAATTCCCAGGAATCTACAAGGATGAATCCAGCTAAGACCCTAAGCTATAGAAGAGAGGGTGCCTGAACAGGCCTGGACCTATAGTCAGACTGATGAACGTCTTAAATATCACCATAGAACCTTCATCCAGTAACTGATGGAAACAGAGGCAGAGACCTGCATCAGAGCACTGGACTGAGCTCCCAAAGTCCTGTTGAAGAGTGGGAGGAGTGAGAATATGAGCAAAGAGGTCAAGACCATGATGTGTACACCCATTGAAACAGTTTACTTGAGCTAATGGGAGCTCACCAATTTCAGCCAGACAGGAAAAATAACAGCATAGGTCCAAACTAGTCTCTCTGAATGTGGGTGACAGTTGTATGGTTGGATCACACTGTATGGGGCCACTGGCAGTGGCATCAGGATCTATCCCTACTGCTTGTATTGGCTTTTTGGGAACCTATTCTCTTTGAATGAATACCTTTCTCAACCTAGCTATAGTAGGGAGGGCCTTGGACCTTCCCCAAAGCAATGTGCCTTACTCTCTCTGCGGAGGGGCTGGTGAGAGGGTAGGTTGAGGGAATTGGAAGAGGGGAAGGAGTGTGAACTGGGATTGGTATGTAAAATAAAAAAAGATAGTTTTGTTTTCTTTCTTTCTTCTCTTTTTTTCATTTTCTTTAAGAAAGCCTTAGCCAAAAAAAAAAAGAAAAGAAAAAGAAAAAAAGAAAAAAGAAAAGAAAAAGAAAAAAGAAAAAAGAATCTGGGGACAAAGGTGAGCAAGGATATAAATAAACAACTCAGGTGTGAAATATAGAAGCCAACAGACATAACAGACATATGAAAATGCTTACATTCTCTGGTAAATTGGAATAAATGCAGAGTCTAAATAAATTCTCATCAAATTGGCCAAAAGATGGGTAATGTCTAGTGTTGGCAAAGATGTAGAGAAGAGAGTAAGAGTGTAAATCAATACTGTTCTACTTTCAGTCAACTTGCTAATAATCTGTCAATTATATAAAATTGTTTATACATAATGATATAAATGTTATAAAATGGTATCTATTGTTGATGTATAATAATATAAAATGTCATATATTTGTGCCATTTCCAAAAAGTTATCTACAGGAAGCAGAGATGTGAATATTGCATCTTCCTCCTCTCTTTTTAAGATCGCTTATATAGAAAAATGCAGCCAGTGTAAGTGATGTTCCATTTATAGCCTAGATACCATGTAAGAGGGAAGGAGAATAGTTCACTATCACCAATCTACACATGACATCGAATCTCAGGATGAAGAAGATGAATCTCAGAAATAAGCATAGAGAAATTTCATGGATGTAATAAAAGAGAAGGAAACCCCCACCATATATAAGTGTAAAACTATCACAAATATCTGGAAAGATAATAGTTCATGGCTGCATAGTCAACTTGAGGTAAACAAAGTTTTGCAACCAGAAAAGACAGGGTAGGTTTAATAAATGATTCTGGATATTCATAATTATGCTTCATTTTGGGAACACAAACCAATAGACAATGTACTTTCAAGTGCACAGATTAGGATTAAGGTAAATGGGATGGTAACTAATAATGATTTGCAGGAAACAAGATTGAATAATGAATGAAAAAATTAAGAACATTGGCTTGTGACTAGTTTGTCACATAAAAATAGTTCTTCTTTAACACTTGTCTTGGAAATGAGGTGTCCCCTCCCACCTTAGTAAGAGTGACATTTTAGGGAACATGTAGAGGTTAACACAAATGCTGCATCCTGTGACTTTATCTGTTAGTGACTCTTCATGTATGACTTCATCCACAAGAAATAAACAAATGAAGAAAACTACATGGTCTGTTGAGACTCAGGAAAGATGCAAAATATACATTACACACATCTCAATCTTCTATTGTATGGATTATGGTTCATGTCCATATAGACAGATTGCTACAACTTTCCATTTGATTATTGACATTCATTTGCATAAGCAAAGTTCTTTTATAGTAAAGCACCATGTTGATTGTAGCACTGGCATATTAGTTGACTATTTAATAATACATTACTTCTCTGTATATTAGGTTCCTATTTATTTATTTTAATGTGAGATTGACAGGATCTTTGAATATTGTGTGCTGACACCACTATTTCTGTAAACTGTGTGTTTTACAGAGCATTGAAACTTCTAGAGAATACATGTGATGTAGTATTATAGAACTGATTTTACTGGTCTAGTCTATCATGTATCAAATATTTGGTTCTCTAACCCCATGGCCTGCAGTTTTTCTTGTATCACCATGCTGGGACCGAGACTGGGACAGTAGTGTAGAAATAGTTCTTCTCTACTTCCTGCTGTACCTGGTTTTGATTTGTGAGTTGTATGTCTCTTGTCTGCATTCAAGAATCTGTGGCAGTTCAACAGGTTGACTTGCAAACAGGGTAAAGTGGGAGACTCTTCACATATTTTGGATAGCATCCTGTGGGATGCCTTGTTATAATAGGTACTGTCATAAAACTGTTGCTCAATATAGTTCAAGATCTTATTAAAAATATAGCAGTCATTAAGTACTGTCTGTCTTTTTCACTTTTTAAATAAAAAATTTTATTTAACGTGTACGTCTATATGGGGGAGGCACATGTGTCAACGTGGGGTATGGAAGCGGGAGGACAGCTTTTGGGAGTCTGTTCTTGCTTTCTGTCTAGCCTTTCTTGTCTTTGCTGCTGCACTGCTCACTCCATGTTAGCTGGCCAGCATGTTCCTCTTCCTGACACCCATCTTGCTGCCATAGGAATGCTGGGAGTACAATTGTGAGTCATCACGTCTGGCTTTTGACCTGGATTCTGGACTTGAACTCCGGTAGTCACATCTGTACAGCTAGTGCTTTATCTGCTGAGCCATCTCCCATCCTTGTCTTTCTCACTTGGAAAGATGATATTGCTAAAACACTTTACAGACAAGGTGTGCTGGAGGATCTAAACTGAGCATGGTCTCCAGCGGTTGGCAAGCAGTGTTGGAAATATATCTAGTTTTTGTTTTACTTCACTGAATGAATAGCTGTAAAACAAACAGAATAAGAAAAAAATTAAATATTATATACTATGAACTTGGTTCTCTTTTAAATTCGTGGAAATAAAATTCATTGAAATGCAAATAATTTTGTAGTTTCATTGATTTAATAATATTATATATATGTCAGTCTGTATCCTATATGAAGCAGAATAATGAGTGAAGACATGAGTAATTATTTAGTGTCAGTGTTTTCAAAGTACACACAGCAATGTGGACATAAAATAGAAGGAAACATACTTCACACAAAGGCCAAAACTTAACCGCAATGGTGGAAAACACTAAGCGGTCATGGGTATCTGAGGGAAGGACAGGAAAGGAGGAAGTGGGATTTCCTGAGAAGAGGAACAGTAGGGAGGTCTGTGGAGGTGGACACGCTAATGCAGAGTTCAGGAGAAGCTGGGGAAGAGGGACTGGGGTTAGGTTACCAGATACTCAGTTACATAAGTGCAGTGAATGAGGACCATTGATCTTAAGACAGACATTTATAAAATTGAAGCATCTCTGTGGTGTATTAAATGATCAATAGTGTTTTACAGTCTGGTCTGTTTCAATTGCTCAGTCAGGTGGCAGCTATTTCACACCCCTGCAAACTGCTTTATTTCTCATGACAGTCTGATAAGAGAACTGCAACAAGAATTTATTTTGTATCAATGTGATTGTAGGTTAGAAAGGTAAGACCCAGGAGCTGGGCAGAGATGGCTCAATGTTGCCAACGTGCTTGCTACACAGGCTGGAGGGGCCTGAGTTCAGATCCCCAGCTCCCAGAGAACATGCTGCATATGGTGGAATGTGTCCGTGTTCCCAGCAATGGGAGGTGTAGACAGGAAAATTCCAGGGGTGGCCAGCTGGTCTAGACAGTCCAGATTCACTGACAGATTCGATATCTGGACAGATAAGGTGGAAAGCAATGTAGGAAGACATCCAAAGTTAAGACATTTGTACATATGAGCCAGTACACACACACACACAAACACACACACACACACACACACACACACACACACACACACACATGGTGGGAGCAGGGAGAGATGGAGAGAGACCAAGAGAAACACAAAATCTAGAGAATTAACTTTAAACCTTTCAGAACAATCTTCTGGCTAAAATGATGTTTAGAAAACTACTTGTGAAATGTAAATGATCCTTCATGTTAGCCTTGTGTTTAGAGTTTAATCCATAACTATTTTTAGTTCTCATGAAATTGCTGAGCAGAGATCTGTTCATTTGATGGATAAGAAAAGAGAAGTTAAAAAAATTGTTTTTTTTACAAATAAAAATAATAATTATTACTGAATTGGTAACTAAAATTCGATCATATGTCGTTTTGAGAATTAAATCAGTTCTTGCCTGGTCTCAGAGCTATTCTGTTAATTATGAAGTCCTTTTGGAAGTCTTTGAGGAACCACCCCAACTAGTGGTGTGCTTTTCAGCTCTTTAGGTCAATGGTTTCCAATGCAGTGTGAAGAAAGTAACGTCTGAGTCAATATCTGTCATCTATTCTGAGCCATTAAAAAGTTGTGCACGCATGTGTATAGATAAGCATGTACGTGTGTATGTATTTTTGTTCTGGGCAGGAAACGCAGGTCTTGTACACACTAGGCATGTGCTTTATCACTGAGCTACATCCTTGGGCAAATACCTATTTTGTTTTTCTTCACATGTTTTTCTTCACATTTGCTACTCTTATTGCACATTTGTTTGATGTTCTCACAGCATTGATGTGGAGATACAGAGTGAACCATTCACATAGCTAATCTGCAGCAAACTTAGTGATCATATCATTATATGAGATTCATGAAAGCTTTAGTTAATATTACTAACTAATTTTAACAACAAGACTAAGTGGTTTCTCTCCCCCGACTCCTAACCCAGGGTGGTTACAGAATCTTACAGAAAGGTGCCAACATGTCAAACCCAAATCTGAAGATGAGTCAAGATATTAGGTTAGAATGGTCTCAAATGGGTGAAGAGAGACAAAGAGGTCTGTGAGTTACAAGGCTTCAATTGCGGAACCATTTAAAATTTATTATTTTTTGAAGATTAGATCTCTCCAGCTCAGCTCATAAATGTTGTTTTCCTAGCTAATTTGGGGCCTCTTTGTACTCAAAGAATAAACCTTTGGGTTTCTCAACCTTGTATGAAAATGTCATTTTGTTCAGGCTGTTTCTGTACCTTGTCTCTGAATTGAACTTGATTTACTCTGCTGGATCACAAGCTAGTGAGGAAGACTGACTCAAGAGGTTGCAGACAGACATGGACCAGTGCAGCCTGGGCATTGAGATGTGTGCTGTTTCTTCTTAAATCTGAAAACTGTATGCTAGGTTAAGATATTAATTTGAAACTTATTTAAACTAGACCATTTCTTTTTATACTTTGGAAAAATTAGACTCTGGCTTATCTTTGTAACACTCCTCATTGTTAGAACTTGTCATGATGAACCCTTGACATGAGGGGGAAAATACACAGCCCGACAGCTGGCTGACTCATAATCCATAGGTCCATGGATTCTCAGTAAAAACTGATAAAGCGATGAGTGTGTTTGATATTTCTACTCCACTAATCACAATGTTATATAATAATTAGAGAGGCTAAATATATTCTTTTTATGAGAACTAAAAATATTGGAAGAATTTTAGTAAAATCAAAATTTCTTGAGTCATTTGTGTTGGTTGTTTTTATTTCAGAATTCATAGATACGTCTCAGTATATTCATAACCATGGTCTGAGTTCCTGTTCCTGGTAAAAATAGGAAATTAAGCTTTAACTATTATATGAATAGTTAAATATATACAAATGAGATAATGTGTGCTTCCATATATGTGGCATTATGTGTGATGTTGCTTTAAATTAATACTCCTCCAGAGTTTTTTGGGAAACTTAATTTCAGCTCCCTGTAGAACACTGATACATTAAATTTGCACAGACTCCCCCAGGCCCCCCGCCCAAGGCTCCTCATAAGGACTTAGCAGCTGATCTCATGAAGTAGGGTCTCAAGAAAGTGAGACCTCCAAATAGATCCCTGCAGGGAAGGAACTTACCATGGGATGGTAATATTCTTGTCTTGGCCCTTGTCAATTCCCAACTCTCCAAATGACCATTAGACAAATCCACTTTGCAAGTGGAACTCCATTCCTTAGATTTATAGCAGAAAGAGCAAATACCACCTTGGCAGGCCCTTATAGCCCTCCATGAAGAGGGAAATCTGGGAACATTTTCTGTAGTCTTTGGAGCATGGACTAGATATGTTTAAGGTAGGCCTTTCATTCAAGGAGGGAGAAGACAATGTTTATGCATAATAACAGTGGTTCGGTGGACACACGCATGGAAGGACATCCATGTGTAGCCTGACGAGAATGCTGTTACCTGCAGTAACTGACTGATTGGTTTCAGTTTGCAGTTCTAACCTTTGAGAAGATGTTGTCTTACTTATTCCTAAGTAAGACGTGGTATAGGAATGCAGGCCCAATAATTCAATTGGCATTTCATTTGGGGGCAAAGTCATGTTCAGTTCTCAATCTCCATGTTGGCCATTCTTCTCATTTTCCTGGGAGATAGTTATCTTCTAGGGGAACTGATCCATATCTGTCCAAATGCTTAGTATAGCCTCAGTTATTCCCATACCAGCCTCTGCATTTGTCAACTGCCTTCTGTGTATATAGTATACACATGTACATATTATATATCTATATGTATATATTCTATACATGTATATATTTATGTATATATATTTTACATGTATGTATATAGTCTCTATGTGTGTATATATTCTATTTATGTATATATTATTTAGTGTATGTGGGATAATTAGTCAGAGACTAGCTGTACAATGGTATTGAAGGTTGCAACTTGTGACTCACACTTGCAACATGTGACTCAGGTGAATGAGTATAGTTTAGAGCACTTTTGTAAGCTAGGAGCTAGGGGGTTCCCAAACTAAGACAAGACATTGGACTCCATTCCTAACCTGAAGGTGCAGTAGAAGTGGGTGAAGGGTATTTGCCAATTTTTTTTATAGCCCAATTTCTTTGTTTTCAACATTTATTATTGATACAACTGT
>PVIU01000862.1:30697-258580 GCA_004026605.1 Ondatra zibethicus
TTTCCTGGATCATAGGAATATGTAGTGTGACACGGTAAGGGAGAATTAAGGTTGTCACTTGGCTGGGAAGAGATTTTCTTGGATTTTCTCTGGGTAAGGGCTCATAATAATGTACAAAGTCTTTCTATGTGAACCAAGGAGGAAGGTGCCTCAGAGTCAGGGAAGAAGTTGTAATGTGAAAGTAGGGATCAGGGTGATGAGATTTTGGCTTTGAAGATGAAAGGGCACCAACACCCAATGAATGCAAGCGTCTTCCAGGGCTGCAAAAGGGAAGGAAATGCATTGTATTCTAGAGTCTCCAAAAGGTGCACAGCCCTCCTGACTCACTGATAATAGCCTAGGAAAATACAACTGTAATGATAAAAACTGAAAGAGAATAAGTTTATATCATTTAAAATAGTTTATTTCACAAGCAACGGAAAGAAAGGGTGCTTTAGTGACATAGTCTAATTCACCAGTTAATCTCTGAGTCACAGTATATGTCATCTCCTCTTGCTTTTGGAGCCTTTTAAGAATCACAAATTAAGAAATGCTTGAGGCAGCATAAATTTTCTTTCCAAGCTTAGACTTTTGAATATAATTCTAGCCATTTTTTTTGTTCCTGAGTTGATTTATTTTAAATGGAAAATTGAAAAGAGACCACTGATGGTTTACACTGAGGGTAAACATCATATACCAAGATAAGTACTTGTCTTAATCCCCAGGTAAAAGGCAAGAAACATATGTGTTACAGCTTTGACACCCGAAAAATCACACAACGACGTGTTTTTAGTTACAGTATGACTGTGTGGTTTTCTAATGGCATAGTTGTGGGCAACATAATGAAATATGGTCTTGTAAGAGGTGAAGGAGTTTGTAACACTGAGAGAGTAGGTAGAACTGTGTCCAAGGAGTTTGGGACACACCCTAAGTGGCCTGCCTCTTTTATAAGGGGGATGGAAGTGAATGAACCTTACACATTTCCAGTTTAATCCTTAGCTCTGTGGAGTCTTGCTCCTGTGAAAGTGCTGTGCCTGTTGTTTCTCCTGAGCTTTCTGGCTTTATGTTTAGTGTGATGATGGATTATAGATTTCTGTCTGCCTGCTCTGGTGCATTGTTCTACATCTAAAACCTTGTGTATTCTATTAGCCTAATTGCCAGGGCAAGCGATAGATTTATTGGTGACTGTTATAAAAGGAAGCCAGGTGACAAGCGGGAAAATGAGCACAAACCCAACAATCATTTTGATTGAAGTTTTTGCCAAATCATAAGTCAACCGTAGCAGGGCATTGAATTTACTGTAAGGAGTGGCTAAGAGTATCAAAGGCAAAATCAAAGACGAGAACCGTATAAATGTCAACATTAAGAGAAGGTAGGTATGTGTTCAACATCTAGACTCTTAAAACAGCTGAGAGAAAAGAAAATCGCTGAGAAAGAAAGAAATACCATAAGGAGACTAGAGTTTTACAGTTCCCGCCTCTTAGGTATGGTTCTCTCATTGAAGCTGTTTGTAATCATCTTTACTCACAAGTTTTGAGAGCATTTATTTTTAATGTATTAGTTTTAGTCCTGAAGGTAATTTTCACTCGAAGAATTTCTATGGATATTTCTGATTGAAACATGACCCAATGATATGTGAATATTCAAGAGAAGAGTGAATCTAAGAACCAGAACTTTATATTTTTTCCTATTGTGTTGAATAACAGTCTGTGATATGACCTTATAGGGTAAAGAAAAGCTTCTTACTGCTAGAAATTTCTCCTTACAGTACATTAAATTCACCATATTTGATTATTTCTAAATCCTTTACTTAATCTTAATGTCTTTTGGTGTCGAGAACATAGTGTGTATTTATTTAACTATGTCTGTCTGTGCTTTGTGACTGTGGCAGATAATGGGAGGATAGTTGTGACTGATTTTGGCTCACAGCTTCAGAGATATCAGTCTGTTTTTAGTTGACCATTCCTTGGACCCTGGCCCTGGTGTGGGATGACGTCATAGTGGCAGGAGCACACGATTAAATCGAGTTCTCTCACTTCACGATTGCTGGAAGAGAGGAGAAGAAAAGGGGCTGGGAGGGGAAGAGACAGAGAGAATGGGGAGAGGTAGAAAAAGAGGATGGAGGAGGAGAATGACGACAACAGATAAAACACACATCAAAGACAGTTTCCTTGGTTACCATTTTTCCACTTACTTCTGCATAGTCCCATTTTTTAAAGTTTCGAAACAGGACCGTCAGCTGGGGACCAGACCTCCCACATGTGAACCTGGGCATTGCATTTCATGCTCAAATTATAGCAATAACATAGAAATATAGCATTTACTTTTATATAAGGGACATTTATGTCATAGAATTATGTTATAGAGATGTATTTATAGATGTGTTCATCTAGGCATTATATGCAACATTGAGACTTCCGATCTTACCCTTTGAGTGCAGTTAATCACTTGTGAGCAATCATAATATATGTCTTAGTTCAACATTACTATTTCAATAAACTAGAGCAATTCTCTTCAAAAAGCCAGGTTAACCACACCGATTATTTTGTATCAAATTTGCTGTTTCTCTGTAACTACTTAGTTTAATTATCATCTATCTATAACCACAGGAAACAGCTTTTGTTTTTCTACTACATAAAATGCTGGAAGATAGTACACCATTTTCCACGAGTACCTATATTCTACGATTTGAACATATTTTTAAGATGACATGGTAAACATATGCACAATGTAATACGTGCAGATTTTCCCGTGCTATGATTTACCTGTTTCGTATTGAAAAAAAAATAAACAAAAGCAGGGCCTCGTGGCACAGACCTCTAATGCTCGTTTCTTGGGGTGGGGACTGGGGCCTCAGGACGGAAAATTGCAAGTTCAATGCCTGCCTGGGCTGTAGTGTTATTTTAAAGCCAGCATGGACAATTTAGTGAGCCTCAGCCTCAGAATGAAAGAGTGGGGGAAGGTGCTAGGTATATTATCTAATACTGGGCCCTCAATTCAGCACTGTAAGAAAAATAAAAAGAAATAGCAAACTGGATGAGTTGAAAAATATTATTTAAAAAATATTTAGTGGTTAGTTATCCTTTGCTTTATGTCTAACATCCACTTATGAGTGAGTACATACCATGTTTGTCTTTCTGGGTCTAGGTTACCTTACTTGGGATGTTTTTTCCAGTTCCATCTTTTTGCATGCAAGTTTCAAGATGTTATTGATTTTTACCGCTGTGTAGTACTCCATTGAGTAAATGTAGTACATTTTTTTCATCCATTCTTCGGTTGAGGGGCACCTAGGTTCTGGCTATTACAGATAATGCTGCTATGAACATAGTATAGCAAATGTCCTTTTAGTATGAGTGTGAATCTCTTGGGTATATATTTAACAGTGGCATTGCTGGGTCCTGAGGTAGGTTGATTTCTAGTTTTCTAAGAAACTGCCATGCTGATTTCCAAAGTGGTTGTATAAATTTCCATTTCTACCAGCAGTGGATAAGTGTTCTCCTTACTCCACATCCTCTTCAGCTTATGCTATCATCAATGATAACCATTCTGGATATTACAAAGCAAAGGATAACCAGCCTATAGTTTATGACCCCAGAGAAGCTAGGTAACAAAGAGAACCTTAAGAGAGACATACATGGATACCTCTGGGAAGGTGAATTAGACAAGATCCCCTGAGAAAAACTGGGAGTGTTTGTGCAGGGAGGAGGAGAAAGGAGGGTGGGAGGGAAGGGCGAGGGGAAAGAAGAGGGAGGGGAAAGAAGAGGGAGGGGAAAGAAGAGGGAGGGGGAGAGTATGAAGGATTGGTGTAGTTAAGATGGGGGAGGACAGAGAAGGAGAGCAAGGAAAGAGATGTCTTGATAGAAGGAGTCACTATAGGGAGAAGCCTAGCAGTAGGGAAATTCTCAGGAATCCACAAGGATGACCCCAGCTAAGACCCTAAGCAGGAGAGGGTGCCTGAACTGACCCTCCTCTGTAATCAGATTGATGACCACCTTAATTGTCATCATAAAATCTTCATCCAGCAACTGATGGAAGCAAATGCAGAGATCCACAGCAAAGCAATGGGCTGAGCTTCTGAAGACCAGTCTAAGAGAGGGAGGAGGAATAATATGAGCAAAGGGATCATGACCTGAGCTTCTGGAGACCAGTCTAAGAGAGGGGGAGCAATAATATGAGCAAAGGGATCATGACCATAATGGGGATACCCACAGAAACAACTGACCTGAGCTAGTAAGAGCGTGGACTGTCTCTGGACTGATATGGAGGAAACTGCATAAGACCAAACTGGGCCCACTGGATGTGGGGGACAGTTGTGTGGCTTGGGTGATCTGTGGGGCTACAAGCAGAGGGACCAGGATTTAACCCTAGTCTTGAACTGGCATTTTGGAGCCAATTCTTCTTGGAGGGATACCTTTCTCAGCCTAAATATCTGGGGGAGGGCCTCAGTCCTGCCTCAAAGTGAGGTGACAGACTGTGTTGATTTCCCTTCAGAAGCCTTACCCTCTCTGAGGAGTCCATGGGGGTTGGGGTGGGGGGGAAGGTGGATGGAGCAGGAGGAGAGGAGGTAGTGGTAACTGGAATAAGTATGTAAAATGAGAAAAAAATTGTTTTTAAAAATATTAATAAAAAAGAAAAATATTTAGGGGCTAATATTTTAGATCAAATTTTTCTTATTTATAAGTTGTATATTCAGAAATAATTTCTTAACCAATATAATTTAATATTAGCCTTAGATCTTAGAATTGACTATGAATCTAGAAATCATGAGTGAATTTCATATGCAATCTTATGGCATCAAAAGAATACAACATTTTAATACATATTCAGTTTCATTTAGTCAAACATTTTAACATCAATTTATAGTTAATTGAGTATAGAAATAATGAGAATCTAAAAGTCTCAGAAAACTGTAAGAAAATTTAGTCTAAAACATAAGAAATTAAACTTTCATAGTTTTCTAGTAATGAAATTAATAATATTACTAAAATTTAAGTCAAAATTAATCATTGATTTGCCTAAATTTTAAAATAACAAATAATACAATTTAAAAATACAAATTAACTTGTTTTATATGGTAGAAAAGAACTTACTAAGTTTGCTATATCCATGGCATGGGACCTGTGTCTCTAATTGTCTTTTTACCTGCAAATAAGACTTATCCCTTCTTGTAGGTAAACTTTTCCTTCTGATTTATTGTTTTGGCAAAGAAAATACATATAACGTTAGAGCAACTTGTTCTTGTTTGGGAAGATTTTGATTGTTTATTTTGGCTGGCTAGGCATAAAATGTTTATATAGTAACAAAACAATTTTTAGTTGTTGAATTTATCTTTAATGTTTCCCAAGAAACAGAAGAAAAGGAGAGGAAGTGAGAGGCAGCATGCTTCAGACAGATATTAAATTGTCACTGCAGATGGCAGACTATCTTGTCCTTTATAATAAGGAGAGAAAGCCTGAATACAGGAAAACCCATTTTGACATAGACACACATAAACACAAGAGGAGAGAAAAGAGATTGAAACTCATTATAGTTGACTCAAATAGTAACTAGGGCTTTTTTACACTTCCATCAAGCCTTCTGATTGTAAAGTAACCTCTGAAGTATGATTGTGAAAAAGCAATGACTGCCTGTGTCAAAGACAGTTGATCAGCCTGTTGATAATCTCTATAATTTTCCCTCCCATGCCTCTTTCAAATAAGGATCCTTACCAATGTCAAGTTTTCCCAAATGACCCCTGAAAGGTCAGATTATCCTGGGTAGAGTTATTTTAGAGAAAGAGGCTAATAAGTGAAAGGAGATTGCATATCAATGATAACAGTCAGGTGGTTGCTGGTCTCTGTGTTTCTAGAATCTTTTCAAACATGAAATATCAACCATCGGGTGTCCAATTAACCATCTAGGTCAAGGCAGACAAAAATGAAACATGTTTCATGGCTACAAAGACAAGCCTCAGGAAAGCCTTTAAATGTGTATTTTAAATTACCTTTATTAAAGTATAATTTATAACCATACATTATATATACTCAGAGCACAGTATAAGATTTTGTAAAACTGACCCAATTCAAATTGTGTCCAAAGGATGCAGGTCTTACATAATCATTTAAACACTTTGGTTCTAGGATCAGACTTATTTGAACTATATTCCTCTACTCCCTACAGACTTTCTTTACAGCCTCATCAAAGACAAAGTGATGCTGTGGGGGTCAATTTCAAATCCTTAATCTCCAACTGGTAAAATTAACTTAACATTTATGATTTACTAGGGCAAAGTTGAACTGAGGTTCAATTTAGTTGAGACCTCAATCTTGTAAGAAAACCCCTCCCCAAGCCCATCTTAAGATCAAGGAGGCACAGGGGACGAACATCTCCAGACTGCTCACAGACCAATGTAGAGTCTTAGCAGGACCTCTAGGATGTGAGTTGTTGACTACTTAGGTATCCACCAAAAATAATAATTGAGCAGAAAGAACAAAGTTTATTGGATGCGAGAGAAATTACCTTGAGAAATTTTCGTCCAGCTCTCAAAGGCAGAAGTCAAAGTAAAACACCATGTAGGGTGGAAAGTTTCATGTCAGACCCTACAACATAGGGCATTAGACAGAATTTATTTCACAGTAGTTCTGGATTAATGTAATTTTAAGATGCCCAGGTTGCTAGACTACTCTTGTCGAACAAATTGTTCTTCATGGTAGGGAAGGTTTTTAGTTGGCTTGCAGTCTTAGCCCCAAGGAGCAAGTACTTTGTGGAACAAGTCATTATATTTGCTTTGCTCTCAGTGTTATTTCACATGGGGACAACAAATTATGCTGGCTTCAGTTTTCACTCCCCTCTCCTGCCTATCCTCCCCAGAAACCCGTTTCAGGTTTCGCAGAGCGGGACCGCTAGATTAGTTCAATAAAAGTGTTGTGAAACCAAGGTTGATGTGTGGATTTAGACCTCAAACCTCTCCTATTTGCAAGGCCAATAACAGGCCTGATCCTGGTGATTTCCAATTTAATGATAAATTAGTACTCTTTTTAGTCTTTATTTTATTAGTGTTTATTGGGTGACATACATACAGAATTCTGACAAAGGATTTTCCCTTGAGTAATTATTTTTATGTATGTTTGTGCTTTATAAACATATTATCTACATGACCAAATAACAAGTCATATCAAATTAACTCTAAATTTATTCCTGTTTCCAAGTGCGCTGGCTGAGATCATCATGGTAGACTAAGGCAAGGAAGAGCTCCTAAACTGAGATGATAGTTGTACCAATGCATACAGCTTCAAAGACAAAGTGGGGAACATCAAAGTCAGACCCTACATCTTGAACCTACATTATCACAAGCAGTAGTAAGGCAGTGACTCCATCAAGGAAGTTCACGAACATATCACCAGGTATAAAATTATCTGGAAGGTCCTTCTGCAAGCTACAACTTCAGCATAGTTGAGACCCTAGTGGCAACTTCTATGACAGTGAGTTCCAAGAAGTGAAAAACAATGACTATCAAGATTTTAACCTCTATGGCATTGTACTAAGAGAAGTTAAAACTACAGAGCATAGGAGTAAACCAGAAAATCCTAGGATCATACTTGTACTGTCTCAGAGCATAGCAACTATACCCGAAGTTCTTTGACTGCAAGCTTACCCACCCATAATTCTGTACTGCAAGGTTAATGGGAGTCAGAGAGACAAGGGTTACATGTATTGAGGAATAAAGAGGAATTTAATTTTTATAACAGCATGGAGAAGTTGGGTGGATTATGGTCAAAATCCATTATGAACAGACTTATGTGATCCATGAAAGAAGTCAGATGACAATATTTGAAGGTTACTTCTAAGCAGGGCTTGAGCTCTGGAAGTAAGCCAAAACTTAGAAAGGAGACGCCATTCCTCCGGACTCATTTACAAATTGAGCAATCTGATTCTTATCTGGGCATTTTGAAAAAAGAAATTCTGTCCTACGAAATAAAAAGGGCCATGGCTACTGCTTTTCCTGTTTCTGTGTTTCCTAACAGACACCAGCAGTCCCGGGGATTTCAGGAAGTGAGGAGTGCTGGTGGGGGATGGGCAGCTGGCAGGTGGCTTTATGGTTTTAGGAGAGCTACACCTTTGCAAACAGGAATGGCACCTCAGCATGGCTAAAGTAACCTTGTGTCCCCACCCCCAGGTGGCTCTTGTTTCCCATGTCTTGCTTCTTGTCTTGTCTCTCCCTTGTAAGACACAGAATCTTTAGGGATCCTCTCTGGTAATATTTTTGCAGTGTTTCTTAGAAGGAACTTCGTGGCATTCCTCACAGATTTCTGAGGCTCGGGAGTCGGGGCAGGGTGGGGGAGTGGGTAGCCTTTGAGTATCATTCTTGAGTCTGTTGGTTTATTCCCTGGAGTCTTAGTGGAGTCTAAGAAAAACATGCGCCTGTAGCCATCCAGCCCGGAGCGGTAAAGCTGTCAGAGTTCATAAGCTCAGCAACGCGTTTGGGTCTGGACAGGACTTGGGTAGGAGAACGCAAAAGGAAAAAAAAAAAAGTAAGAAAGAAAGGGGAGAGAGAGAAAAAAAAAGTTTGTGGAGCGCACATCTGCTGCACACCAGATGGCAATTGTTATTCTGTCGTCAGTGTAGCTTTCCCTATAATTCTTGTTGCATTTCCTCTACTGTAGTACTTAGGGGTTTTAGGTGTCAGGCGTGGGGGCTGGGGAGAAGGCGAAATATTTTTTGGGAAAAGGAGGTGAGTATAACGTTAAAACCCAGGCTTTAATAATTGTTCCACAGCTCAGGATTTACAGAGTTAAGTTTCCCACAGCCGTCCTCCAACTGTGCAGGGCGTGTTACAATAGGAGCCCTCATTACATAATCGCCAAAGCCCGGGTAATGTTACACAGTGTTCAGCAGATAAAGGGCACACAATAATGGAGAGGAACTGCACTCCTTCTCTAATCTTAGATGGACGGAGCATATTATGTTACTGCATAAATATTACATGATCATGTAACAAAATATACTAATGAAATACACAGATGCGAAGCAAGAGTGCAAGGGTTGAGATTGCATTGGGAACACTTAAATTGATTTTCCTATTCTTTGCTAATTCACATTCAAACTTAATTTGGCATTTGTGTCATTTTATGAGAATATAATATGTCATGGGAGACTTGACAGTTTTTAATGGGTTTATAAAACGGTACTTAGAGTCAACTTCTGTAACAGTAATATAGACATACAACACCATTGCTGTCTCTCTCATCTTGAGCTTCTGTCTACATCTTATTATGCATTTGATTGTTGACCTAACGGCTAATTTGGGCATAGTGGTTTCTTCTACCTTACAAGCACAACACATTTGTTCCCAAAGTTAAAGGCACAGATGTTGTCTGTTGGGTTAGGGGGTGGGTGGGTTCTACTTATATATATTGTTTGCTTAATATGTGTGTGCAAATTGGTCAGACTATTCAATTAAACAGCCTCTGTCTGTGGATTCAAACCCCACTGTCATGGTACCCACTGTGAATAAACTCTGACAGTTGGAAAGCAGCTGTCAGGGTCTTGCCTCTTGAGCAATGAAGACCTTCAGAAGGGATGACTGTGCTGATGCTGTTCCCATGGAGTCAGATGCATTGTGCACCCCAAACAGCCTTGACAGTGCTGGCAGAGTACATCATATTACATTTTTCCCTTCATTCTGCGGAGCTCTATTTTATGCAAACATCTCCTGATATCCTGCTTCTGCTGTGTGATCTTCATAGGAATGATCATGTTTCTGGTGTTGGGTGTGTGAGGTCATTTGCAGTCTTGTTATTGGCATACCCCTGTCATCTAATGTTCCGACAAGCTAAAACACCCTGGCGGAATTATGAAACGGAAACAAAGTGAAAACAAACAAGCAAAGAAACAAAAGCATCGACTCCTTTTGAAGACGGGGGAATTGAGGGTCAGAAGCTACAGAGGGTCTTTCATATCCTACTGGAGAAGTGGGCTGGGCCATCTTCTTTATCATGACATATTTGCTTTGGACACACAATTGGAAATTATGCAATGGTTGCCTATATGTTCATGGCATGAATTTGCTTTCAAGGGCATTTTGTTCTTAAGATAGAAAAACAAAGCAAAGCAGAACAAAGCAGAAGGCTTAAGTGGGCATTAACACATGAAAATTTAGATACAAATGCCTAGCAGAAAGACCATCAAAAATAGAAAAATATTTCTAAGCAATTTAGTCATTGTATTGAATGAAGATTCCAGTTACCAATTAACACTATAATCAGACCTTACTTTTTAGTTGTTTATTTGTTTTAAAAAATATACTTTAGATTTAGTTTCATTATTTAAGGCCATAGTGAAATTACAACTTATTATATACAATTGCTGTTCTTTTGTTCTATAACCCATGAGGGTAATTTTGTAATTCAATTATCAAATGGCATACAGTTAGTCATATCTATTTTTTTAATTACTCTAACATCATAGGAATGCGTGCTGTATTGAAAATACTAACACACAATGTTGATATACTCAAAGAGTTTTTAAAAGAAGGGAAATTATCTTTAAATATTGTGTGTTATTCTTTCTTTTGTTAATGTGGTAAAACATATAACAATTGGAAGCAATTGCCTCGTGGTTACACAGCTTTTAGCCATGGTCGCTGGGCTATATTGTTCCTTATTCCATGTGTGCTGAGGGAGAGCATTATGCCAGGGAGCATGCAGTAGAATGGTTCACCTTAGGGCAGACCGGAAGCAAATAGAGGACACATCTGAAGGAAAGATAGTCTTCAAAGACATGTTCTCAGTGACCTACTCCTTCCAATTAGCACCTACCTCCTAATAACCCATCCAGCTAGTAACCAATGAACACGTCAAAGTTAATCTACTTATGAAGTAAGCGCCTGAATGATCCAAGCAGTATAATAGCACCATCTGGGATCTAAGTCTTTAGTCCATGAGCCTGTTTGCCGGGATGGATCATGTCATGTCCATAACACGGCATTCTTTCCTGGGGCCTAAAGATTCGTGTCCATCTTATGCTGCAAAATGTCTCCAAAGTCTCAACAGTTCTAGCATTGCTCAGGTTTAAAGTTACCTCTAAAGTTAATTTCTAACTGAGGGCTCTGTAAAATCAAAAGAGAAGTTTCATGCTTTCAAGATACAATGTTATAGGTGAACATTCCCATTTCAAAGAAAGGAACCGATACATTAAAAAAAAAAGATTGGACTATAAAGCAAGACTTAAAGTCATCAGGGCAAATATTAAATATTGTAGATAAATTTTAAGAGCATGTGGTGGCAGACCACGGATCCCCAAACATTTGAGAAGCCTACTTGTACAGCCTTGCTGTTTGCAGTGCATACAGCCACTCGCCTGGCTTGACTCTGCTTACTCTCCATACCTTTTCTCAACAGATAGTTCATACTTTTGCATTGCCAGCTTTTTCAATTTACATTGCAACCTCAATTGTGTTCTCACAGCTTTGCATATGACCCTCTGAAAGCTGTCTGGCAGACATTACTTGTTATCTTAGGTATGTCTTTGAAATATAAGTGGAAGCCTCCAGGATCTTATGGCTCTTATATTTTACATGCCCACACCACCAATATTATGTGGATGATACCAAGGATTGCTGCCAGTTTGAGGAATGGTGTAGGAGGGTCCTTCTGTATTTGGGTTGCTTTTATTGGTTAATAAAGAATCTGCCTTGGCCTTCTGATAGGGCAGGACTTAGATAGACAGGATAAAGAGAAGAGAATGCTGGGAAGGGGACAGAGTCAGAGAGAACCGCCCACCATGAAGCCCGCCAGGTCACACACGCTGAATCTTTCCGGGTAAGCCACGACTCGTGGTAACACACAGATTATTAGAAATGGGTTAAACAAATATGTGAGAGTTAGCCAGTAAGAGGCTAGAGTTAATGGGCCAGGCAGTATTTCAATGAATACAGTTTCCGTGTAATTATTTCGAGTACGCACTGGGAGCCGGGTGGGATAGAACAAGGGGCCTGGCGCCGGGAACACAGCCCGAGCCCCTCATTGCAACAGGGGAAGACTCCAGAGGCCCACTAGAATGATGGGGAAAACAGTCCTTGGAAGGCCGAAGATAGGGAAAGAGTTCCCTAAATGGCCTTGTGCTGGCAGGGTACCACAAAACTCTCTTCTTAAAACTGTCTTTTACTTTTACACACTTAAACCTGCAATGGTAGAGTATGATCAATTTCTAAAATGGTTCAAGGTATCTTTTCCGTTGTTCAGAAGCTGTGCACTTGGATTCTTTTAGGACAATAATCTCTTTAGCAACTTTCTTATTGCCAACATTAAAACAGACTTCCTTTCTGGCCAGCTTGTAACCTTTTCAGATCTGAATATCTGCTTAATGTTCCTGAATCGTCCTACATATCTGGACAAGAGCAGGTTCTAGTGACCATGTCGCAGTTTGAATGCTGCATTGCGTTGAAATTTTCTCTGCAAGATCAGTCTATCATCTTTAAATCTAGCCTCCTACAAAGTTTGAAGGTATGTGTAAAATGCAGATGAGTTCTTTCCCTAAATATAGTACCAAATGGCCTTGAGTCTAATTCCCAATAGAGTGCTTGTTTCTTTCTAAAACCTCATAAGATTTTTTCTTATTATTGGTAAGAACAGAAGAATGAAACTGGCTAGGAGTTTGGGATGAGGACTTCAAAAGACTGCAATTTCACTTCTATTGAGAATCAGTTCTGTCCTGGGCAGAAGCCAGAAGTGTCTTATATTCTAGCAGCAGGTTTTCTCCTGGTCAGACAGACCAAAAATGTCTGGTTTGGATTCTGGTTTTATTTTTATTGTATGTATTTATAGTTTGTGGTGACAGACTGGCTACCCTGGAACTCTAGATCAGGCTAGCCCTAAAATGGCAGAAAGTTCCCTGCTCCTGCTTCCCTAGTGCTAGGATGTAAGGTATGTGTCACCATGGCCAGTTCTTTTCCTTTTATATAGCAATCTAAATGGGCAGAGCTTTCTGGATGCCATATGTGAGGGTGTATGTGAAACTCCAAGACACTGGGATGGGGAGGAACATGAACATCTCATGGATGGAGCTAGCTCATCTTCCCTCCCCCATGCCTTATCCCAGACAAGCCTTGTTAAGCCCCAGGTAGGGTTAAGACTTGTTAATAATTTTGCTCATGGCTTCAGTCCCTGATCACAAGACATCATTGTTTCTGGGCCTTGGTGAGGCAGAACATTATGGTGAAGAGGTTTAACTCATGGCAGCAAATATGAAAGAGGGATAGATTGAGATAGTTAACTAGGTAGCTAGTTAGTTAGATAGACGTGTCGCTCAAGAGTGAGCTGGGGTAAGATACATCCTTCACAGCCACGCTTTCCATGCCCTACCTCCTTCAACCTGCTCCTACTTCTTTGTTTCCTGTTTATTTGTTTGTTTGGTTTTTTGAGACAGGGTTTCTCTGTGTAGCTTTGGAGCCTGTCCTGGAATTCACTTTGTAGAGCAGACTGACCTCAAACTCACAGTGATCTGTGTGCCTCTGCCTCCTGAGTGCTGGGAATAACCGCCTAACTTGTTCCTACTTCTTAACAGTGGAGTGAACTACAAATTCATCATTTGACTTATCCACTGATGAGATTAATGTTCTCGTCGTCTTTCCATCATTATTTCCTCCACCAATTGAGGAACAAGACTCCAGCATATAAACCTGTGGGGTCATTTTATATAAAAACATATATGAAACATAAAATGAGAGAGAATTTTCCTGAAGGAAATGGATATCATAAACTTCACACTGCCTATTGGGAGTTGGTGATTATTTCTAGGTGTGAATGTATACATCTCCTTGGTTATGATAAGATACTATATCTATATCAGTGAAACAAGGAAATAGAGTAACTGAATAGTGTTTAAAAACAAGTTGAATTGCAATTATTAACTCTGTTCTCATTAGAATTTAGGAGACACCCTTAAAAGTTTTAATGTTTATATCATGAAGCAAATGCATAAATAATGTATAATGTAGATAGTAATGAAGTTTTTTTACTTAAATGTTCTTACAAAGATCTGAGTCAATTATTATCAGAGAGAATTGGAAAACTGAAAGTCAAAGAAAGAAACAAATGTATATTTTAAAGAACCTATATTTTTAAATTAAATGTTCTTGTACTGATTTCCTACTCATTATTAAATATTTCTAATTATAGTTTATCTGGTTTATATTCTATCGCTTCAAACCAATATAAACCTCTGATTTTTCTGAATATTTGTTGCAGGGAGACCGCTTGTTTGTCCTGATTGCCCAGTCCCGAAATAATCACACAGAAACTGTATTATTTAAATCATTGCTTGGCTCATTAGCTCTAACTTCTTATTGGTTAACTCTTACATCTTAATTTAAACCATTTATATTAATCTGTGCATCACCACAAGGTCGTGGCCTACCAGCAAAGTTCCAGCATGTCTGACTCTGGAAGGGGCTCCATAGCATCTCCTGACTCCATCCTTCTTTCTTCCAGCATTCAGTTCCATCTTCCCCACCTACCTAAGCTGTGCCCTATCAACAGGCCAAGGCAGTTTTTTTATTCATTAACCAAGACAAGCAACACACAGACAGAAGGACCTCCCATACCATTTCCTCTTTTCTATTTTAAAAAGGAAGGTTTTAACTTTAACATAATAAAATTCTAGCAAGAATTGAAGTTACAATATTTATATCTACTTTATCTTCTATCAAAACTAAGGAAAACTATAACTATAATTATAAATTCTTCAACTCCATCAAAAACTCCAGAAGCATATAATATTACCTAAGTAAACAGGAAGTACACTGTAAGCAACCTCCAAAAGTCCAGAATTGACAGAGACATTTTGCTGCCTGGACAGTCACCCAAAATTCTTTTGTATTGTTGGGGCATCCATCATCAGCCTATAGGCCCATAGTATCCAACAGACTTTTCCATGAAATAGGAAGCTTGCCAGTCATTTTCTTCTGTATCCTGCAGAATGTCTCGCAGACTCTTTCATGAAGCAGGAGCCCCGAAGGATTGTCTCACCTTTAGGCAAGTTCAGCAGTCATTTTTCTGTGGATTGTGCATGTCAAGTTCATTTAACAAATTTCATAAGGAGACTCTTTGATGCCCATCTTCCTCTTAAAGTAGATTGGTGCTGCCAGGAGCATATGTGTTTCACTGTCATGAAAAGTCCTAAATTTTTAAAACATTTAAATGCCATATTCTGAAGGTCTCTAAAAGATTTAAAGAATACCTAACTGAAATATATCTCTATACATCTATAAAATCTAACATGACAACAAGCTTAACTATTATAGATGGATATCTATTAGCCTATATTTCTTAATTATACATTACATTTCTAAATTAACTACACAATCACAATACCTTAATCAAGAGCAGAAATATGCATATAACAAGATTGACCTTAAATTTGCATCAATAAACCAGGATCAATACCAATGCAAATCTCTATAGCATATTCCCCTTTAAATGTAAACAAACACTTATAGGCAATATTTGGGAATATGGCATAGTTCTGTCCATACTGCTTCCTGCTGTTTGGGGACATTGTTAATCAGGTCTTCCATGACATATCCTGTGTGCTAGGTTCATCTCAGTCAGCAGCTGGGCAGAGTATTTTCTTTGTGGGGGTGTTCACAGCAACCTTTCAGGGGTCTTGTTCCATGAAACCATATTGGTCTAGAAGCAATCCACAGGTTCTCATCTTCTGTGGAGACAAAAGAGAAACCTCTTTTCCAAAGCAACATATCCAAATTCTGAAGTCAAGATACCTTTATAATAATACATGCTCGTTTAGCTTAGCAGCCCATACAATGAAATGTCTCTCTGTACTTAGCTCATTCACAGTCAAAAAATTTAAAGATAACACAATAATATATATATACACACATATATATATATATTCCATATTCTCTGTGAATATTTTATCTTTATGTGGCTTGTTTTTACTCTATTACTTTTTAATAGTTATTTTATTATCTTTACTCCTTTAATCTATGACTCTCTATACTCTGTCTCTTTAAAGACTTTACCCCCCCTCCTTTTTTAAAACCATTTAGTTCTTTTCCAACTCTCTATACTCTTTTTCTTCTCTCTTCCAAGACTAAGTACATTTATCTAACACTGTGACCCATCAGAGGTCTTTTCCATCTGGATTTGTCTTTATTGTATATCTGTAATTCTTTTCTGACCAGAAGCGCTTCTTAAAATGCTAAGCACTTAAGAATCTAAACTGTGACATTACTAGGTCAAATACGGTACTTTCTGCTTTCCTGCACAGTCTAAAATTTAAGCTACCCTATTAATATGGTATATATGGTACTTCTTGCTCCACACAGTCCAGCATGGCGGAGCTGCTCACCACCTTCGAGAGACATGCACAATGTCCCATCTCTAGGCACATAGCCAGTCCAAATTGCCATCAAGCAAGCCACAGCATGTTTCTCAGAAACCCCATCCAAATACTTGGTCTCCCAAAAGAGCCAGAGGTATCACTGGCAGCGTGGCCCAGAATACTGGCATTTTAAAACAGCTGCAGCTTTTTTCCTGCTATGATTAAACCAGGAAAATCTCTCTTAAAGGAGCTGTGGCAAGCTGCCAGCAAACAGCATGAAGCTATGTTAAACTCTGTATTTAGTTTTTTGCCTAGAATAATTTTTCAAGCCCTCTCAGGTTTTATGTGGATTTAGCTGGCCACGTTGGGCACCAATTTGTTGCAGGGAAACTGCTTGTTTGTCCTGGCCTCGCAGTCCTGAAATAATCACACAGAAATTGTATTATTTAAATCACTGCTTGGCCCATTAGCTCTAACTTCTTATTGGCTAATTCTTACATCTTAATTTAACCCATTTCTATTAATCTGTGCATCGCCATGAGGTCTTGGCCTACCACCAAAGTTCTGGCATATCTGACTCTGGTGGAGGTTCCATAGCATCTCCTGACTCCACCCTTCTTTCTCCCAGCATTCAGTTCTGTCTTCCCCACCTACCTAAGCTGTGCCCTATCAACAGGCAGTTTCTTTATTCATTAACCAAGAAAAGCAACACACAGACAGAAGGACCTCCCACACCAAACAAATTTTATTCAATAATAAAGAATAAGAGAAAGACTTTAGATTTTATAACGTAAATATTATTTTAAAAACAAAATTAGAGGAATCACCATTATTATCACTTTGCTTTCTGTTATGTGGGTAATAAAATGTAGCATAGATGTTGCTAGTTTTACATGTAGTATCTGGTTGTTAACACATTATATTGTTTGTTTTTTTCTAAGTTGGATTCAATGATAGCTTATTTTATGGCCATAATTACTATGTCTACAAACATTGGGTTCTAACTTGTGTCTGGTTTGACTGGTTTCTGCCTAAAGTTATACTCCATCTTTACTGAACTCCAGAGTATACCAGTCATTGTATGATTATGAATTTCCTTCAAGTCACCAGATTTTAATTTCTAAAACAGTGGCTAACACCTTCTATGATTTCAACATTTTAAGGTTTCCACAGGGTGCTACAGAGCACTGTTCCCACCACAGGTCTACTAAGAGCTAAGTCTTCTCTTCTTTTGATCTTACACTTCCATTTAGACATTATTTTCTTTGCACAAAATATTTAAACTTTGTCCTGAGTCTCAAATATGACCGACTACTAAAAATCATTGAGAAATTCTAATCTTTTGATTTTGAGAATTTTCTTTCTTTCTTTCTTTCTTTCTTTCTTTCTTTCTTTCTTTCTTTCTTTCTTTCTTAGTATACTGACTCAGCTTCATTTCTATTCAGTTTTTCTTGGAAGAACCCAATTTTACTGAATTTCTGTGTTGTCTACAACTTTCCAAAGTATAGTTTCACCGTTAACAGGCTTCTTTTCCCTCTGCTTCTTTACATGGGAAGATGTACCAGCATTTAACTACAGGGGGTATAAATAACTCTTCATGCATTGGAAGGCTTAGCATGGGGCATCTGGCAAGAGATAGAGAAGACCTGGAAAGCAACGCGTCCAGAGAAATGCTCGCAGTGTACAGACCACTAAGTTGAGAAGTCAAATGAACACCTTTTCCAAATCTCTATTCTTCAAGACTAGACGTGTTGTTGTTGTGTTTGTCCAGTGGGTTGAGCACTTCTGTGCTACTTAAGTGTGGTCATTTCACTTCTGTAAATTTACAAATGGAAACAACTTTCAGCTTCCTAACACTCTTGTTAGTTCCCCTATGAATTCCTTTATCATTTGTTTCAGAAATCCTCCACAAGTGTCTGGTTCACCCTGTGCATGATTAGGGAAAGTCATTTCTATTAGTATAATATTTTAATGTCTTCTTATATTGAATAATCTAGAAAACTCCAATTTTACTCAAATCTGATCACTGAGTTGATTCCGAATCAAATGCAATCTCTTTATGATACATTAATAATCTATATTCATGAAAAGTTAAAAATGCTTATTAGAACAGTGGAAAAGTTATTATTAACCAAATGTTTTTTTAATTTTGATATTTTTTCCATGAAGAGATAAAAAGCAGCAACTTCCCTTGTGGCTGTCTGCTGTCATTGCTTGTCTCTCATTTGGGATTCTGCAGCTTGCATCTTCACTTTTATGCTTGTTCTTCTTCCAGGATCCAGGTATTTTGGAGTTTTGACTATAGCAAGGTTCACAAATTTAAGCACAACTAAAGAGAGAGTGCAAAGTGACCCTTCTGCCCCCTCAATCTATCTAAAGGAAGAACATCAATAAAGACAGCCACTGGACACATCGTGTAATGATCTAGAGCAGTAGTTCTCAACCTTGTTAGTGCTGCGACCCTGTAATCCAGTTGTGGTGACCCCCAACCATATTATTATTTTGTTTCTACTTCCTAACTGTAATTTTGCTGCTGTTATGGATTGTAATGTAAATACCTGCTATGCAGGATATCTGATTTGCGACTCCTTTGAAAGGGTCATTCAACCCTCAAAGGGGTTGTGACCCACAGGTTTAGACCTGCTGATTTAGAGGGTGCACACAGCAAAGTAGCTAATTTCCTGAAGAGAAAATATTTGGTATCTGGAGCAGAGTGACCTAACCTTATTTACCTGGAAATGACATTCACTAGCTAAATGTAGAAATTCACCAGCCTCCATTGGTTTAAGTCAGTAAATTACTTTTCTTTTTTAACTTTTTTCAAATCAAAATTTAGATGGAGATCCTTTTGGCAGATACAAGTGATAATAAAATTTCTGAAAGCTGTTCTATTGAGCTAGTCATATCTAAGGAATGCTCAGAGAAAGATGTTGTGGCCCCCACATTCATACAAAGTTCCCACACGAGGATACTCCTTTCCCCTCAATGCCTGCTTGGAAACCCAAAGGCTACTAGAAACTGCTGTTTGACTTGTTCATGATGAGACACTCTGGCAACTGGAAAACAGCCATGAACAATAAAACAAATGGGGATGACTGTGTTCTGAAACTTTATTTTAAAATCAAGTAGTTGGCCAGAGTCTCTTGAACACTTCAGACCATTCTTGAATGAAGTCTTCAAAATTTCTTGAACTCTGTTTTATATCATCAAATCAGCACTCCATATAATATCTGACGTGAAGATATCTTGAGAGAACTTCCATTTTCTTTATTGATAGGACAAATGACATTAATGTTTAGAAAATGCAAGATCAGCAACAATGCTTTTGCTTAGAGTTCTGTTAAAATACTTCCTTTTTAAATCTATTTTTAATTTGTCTTCTTTCTTTTTGAAAACTGACTTAACACCCATAGGAATATTAATTCGAGTTGTGATAGCTTTCTTTGATCTGAGGAGAAGGCAGGAAAATCAGCTAAGACTTTCTCCTTCAAAATTCTAGAAACCTTGAAGTTTTCCAGCTACTTAAACACTAATCGGCAAAGGCAATACTCCTACTCTTCTCATGGCCTTTCTTAGGCCTGGTAAGATTTTATATTTGTATGTTAAGTTCAGCTTATATTTTAAGAGGTGTGGCTTTTTGGCTTTGAAAAGAGACATTTATAATCTACTCATCCCATTTTGAACTGTGGCAACATGGCAAACTATCTACTCTTGAGTACATTTTCATGTATCAGTTCATTCTGTTGACTGGCACCTTATGATGTTAACATGACAAGGAAAGACAGTTGAGACAACTAAAAAGTGGCTGTTCTTGGACATGTTTCTTTTTCTCTGTTACCCATCTTAATACGTAGAATACATTAGTCTTGGAGGTTTTGTTGATTGTTGATGGAGTAGGCGATCTATGCTGCCAACCAATATTGACAAACCTAGAAAAGAAATAACATGCCAAGCCCTTATAAACCTCTGGCAGAGCAGATCTGAATGGAAATTCTGGGGACCCTGGAGAGGAAATGAGAGAGGATGAGAAGGAGGGAGGGAGAGAGGAAGAAAGAGGGAGAAGCCGGGGGGGGGGAGAAGATAGGCAAGTATTTTGGACGCTTTCTGGTTTCTACTCCATTTGAGGTGTTTGATGACACAGAGCTTTGGCTGAGAAAGGGAACTGCAAAGTCCATCAAAGCCTACAAACCTGCTTTCTATATTTTTGACTTCTTTGTTTCAGAAAGCAGGATGAAAGGTATCTATCCAGTCAGTCACCATGTACTTGTAACCGTCACTTTCTCCATGCACCTAGAGGGGCCTTAAGACCAAGAGGTGCAGATCCAAAAGGGTTCTTTAAAACTAAAATTTATCAAGGCATAGAAAACACATCCATGACTCTAATAGTAATTAAAATCCACAATCCAGTATTCCAAAAGCTCTCAAGTTTCATGAAGAATCATTGATGAAACAAGTGAGTTAAAGTAAATGATTTTTTTTTAACTTGAAACATAATAACTTTCCTAAGAGTCTTATTCCTAAAAAACAGAATATATGTGTATTCTGTTCCACATGGTACTGGTTAGACCCCAACCCTGTTTATGTATATGGCTTTTAAAAAGGGAAACAAATCGACAGAAAAAAACAAAGCTTTAAGATCAAAGGACAAGTAAATCTTTATATAGAAAAGCAAAACCTTTAAATATTCGGTGCTAAGAAAAAAGAAAGAACTGACAACTCAAAATCTGCTAAAAAATAAAAAACGGGACACTGAGAACCAGACATGGATTAATTACTCTCATTAATGAGGAAGGGGTTGTTTTAATTGCAGAGTAAAATATCTTTGTAAATTGTTATTTAAAGCACAATAAATGCTAATTAGAAAAATTGAAGAATTTAGTAAGCTGTCAAGAAAAATGGGGAAATGCCTTCTGGAGGATACACTGAGAGACTGGAAAGCTCATTACTCAGGTCTAGCTATTGTATGGCTGGCTTGGATCAGTGTGGATGAGGAATAGGCCGTCCTTATCAATGGAGTTATCATTTGGATTCATTTGATAGTCGACCTGTTTTGTCCTACTTTTTTAATTTGCTGGTAAAAAGGAAAGAATCAGTTGGAAATAAAGATAGCGTTTATGCTTGACTAGATGTATTAAGCTAATAAATGGCTATTACAAAGCCCTCAGAGATCTGGATGTGAAAGACAAAACAATAAATTATTCATTTCCTTGATTTTTGTATTTCTAGTGTGGCTACGTCTAAAAGTTCCTAACACCTGTTTTATACATTCATTTTAGAGGTGTTGGTCAACAGCTGTTAACACAAAATTCACTTGCTAATCGCTTTGCACTGATAGGGATGGAGACAGATCTGTCGCCCTCAAGACTGCAGGGAAAGAAGGAATGACTCCTGAGGAACCATCTGCTAAGACCAGTGAAACCAAACACCTGTTGGCCTCACCTCTTTCCACAGATTTGTGATTTATTTGGTCTGTGCCCATGGCACTCCTCTTAATCAAGAAAACATTACAGACACAATCACATCAACCACCATTCTTTTCTTCCCCTTTCTAATTGCCAACCCCCAACTTACACCTCCCATTTCCTGTGGCCAACACTTCACTGTTCATGTTGGTGAATGAGGTCTCTCAGGATGTTAGTTACTGTCATGTTTTGATTGTTTGTCAGAGGCACCCAGACTTTGTTTCATCTTTGGCGCACAGACATTGAAAAGAAATGGTATGTTGGAAAATCCAGGTTGCCTTTATAACAAAGAGCGTGTTGCCTCTTTAGGGAACAATGAAACAGGATGAATAGCTATTCAGGTTTATTTTTTTATTATTTTTTTTTTTTGTACTACTTCCAGCACTGGGGAAAGCAAAAATCTGGCCCAACATTGAGAGTGACCATCTCTTTTGTGGCCAGTACTGGAACGGTTAATTACTTTGTGGTTCGCTAAGAAGACAACAATGAGCAACCCTGGTCGCTGGATCACAGCCTAAAACAAAACCCGACAGATCACACTCTGCAGCTGAAACAGATGGTTGCTTAAGGGGCTGACAAAGCGAATGTAAACTGTAGGGGCTTTCACTCCCTGCTGCAGCCTCAAAGAGGTGAAAAGAACACCTTCCTTTTGGAAGGACACACACACACTCACACACACACACACACACTTATGCTCTTACACAATCACTCTACTGCACTGTCACAATAGATAAATACTAACATGCTGCCCCTCTCCATAAATTATTGCAAAATCTTTAGCCATGTGAGATTATATTCAAAGGAAATTGAGTTGTGAGAAGTGTGGCCCTATGCCTTTCCACAAACAGAAAGCATGATGGACTTTAAAAACATTGGAGTGCACAGGGCAGAGAAACACCCTTTCCACCCCCAGTCTGCTTCTGACTTACAGGCAAGAGTTTCTTCAAACCATTCACTTGGAGGTCCTAGGAAGGCAGAGAATTCGTCGGTATGGAGGAAAGTTATGAAAGGAACGGGTTGTATGGTTTCCCAAGGCAATTCTCCCAAGAAGAATTATCAAACCAGATACATGTCCTTTGGCTCAGAAGGGGTTAAACACACACCATGACAACCGGCAGCATAGAGTTTCAAGATGCTAACATAGAGGGACAGGAGAATGCCCAGTGATATGCTCGCTGCCGGCAAGAAGCAGGAATGGAAAACCACCACCACCACAACAACACACAGAGGGAGAATGTAAATAAAGTCAAGGCAATTCACGTGCGAGAACGAACCACAAGATATAAAATGAAATCTGCCTTGAGAGTTTTACTAATAAAGAGTGGGGGAAGGGAAGGGAGGGACTGCACAGACCTATCTGAAAGAAACATGGCGGGAGAAAGGGAGTACGGGTGGTGTGTCCACACGTGCATATGGGGTCTTAATAGCCATGCCACGAATGTGTATAGATTACGTGGCCAGGCTGAGCATGCTCATACATTACATAGGGCATAAGGCCCTAGAGCGACTAGGCATTTTGCTGGAATGCCTCCGCCATGGGACCCCAGAAGTGCTAGCATCTGGGGTGACTAAGCATTTTGCCTGAATGTTGACGGCTCTGGGACCCCGGATGTGATGGAAATGGTAACAAATGCAATCACTATTCTTTTGTGGAACCATTTGATTTTAAAGTCAAGGTCTCACTATTGCCACTATGTGTACTCCTAGTGGGCCTTGATCCTACTATGTAGGTCAGGATGACCTCACACTCACAGAGATCTTGCATCCTCTACCCTGGAGTGTTGGGGTTAAAGGAGTATACCACTCAGAGGAATTTTCTTTTTAATGTTGTCCCACCTCTCCCAGTGCAACCTTCTTATAAATGTAGCTTCAGCATCCTCCTCAACTCAAGATATTTAAACACTCCATTGTTGCCTATGTTTCTAGAGCTTCCTGGTGACCACAGATGTTTGTCGGGCTGTCAGGCACCCCGAGAGACTGAATTGTGTGCTTGCTCCTCCTATGACTAAGGCAGCATGCTCTTCAGCTCTGGGATGGAAACAGGGTAAACATGTTGCAGACGGGGACCTGTGGGGAACAGACTTCAAACTTGGTCCTGCAATTTGATTTTACTTATTTACTTATTGAGGAGGGATGGCTAAGGAGGAGAGACGTTGACCCTCTTGGTAAAGCGCTTGCCCTGTAAGCGTGAGCACTGTGCTGAGGATGGTGGTTGGATCTGACAATCCCAGCGCTGGGGAGGGAGAAACGGGAAGATCTCTGAGGTTTGCTGGCCAGTCAGCCTAGGCAAATTGGTAAACTCTGAATTTGGTGAGAGACCGTGCGCCCCATCCCAAGCAATGGTTTGAAACATAACTGAGGAAGATATGAACACACACTCAGACCCACACACATGTGCATGCACACACAGGCACATATACAATTTTTCACTTTCTAACATTCTCAGTATTTCTTAACCAAGAAAATGGAGTTGTCACTCGTAAAAGTTTTGTGAAATGGATTAAATATTCTATGTGGAGTTCCTTTTCCTCACTAGTTTCCTATTCTATTTTTACAGTTTTTTTTGTTTTCCCCTTTCCGTGGAACTGAAGACTTCCTCTTTTCTAGTCCACTGTATACTCCAGTTCTTACTTTTATTGCTTTAGCATTTCTTCCGGTGTCTGCCCCACCTGTCTTCTCTTCTCATTTGGTCTTCATCTGCTCTGTTACCTGGGGCCTTCTCCTAACTCTCCGGGCACAGCCATGCCCGCTGAGAGTGTTAATGACCCCTCTAGCTTCCACTTTCTGGCTGTACCCAGTTGCAGGGTCTGCATGTCTTTGATTTTCAGATGACACCATCTGAAAGCCAAACGATGTTAATGTGTTCCAGAGCCATTTGGGGTGCTTTCTAAAAACAGTGGATCGTTGCTATTTCTTTCCCAGGTGTTTCTTTCCTACCTCTGTTCTTTCAGACTGGCTGTTTATTCTGACACCTAGGTTAGAATTCAGGAAGGAACATCACTTCCCCTTCTCCTTGTTTATACAGTCTCCTGGCAGATCCATTTTGCTTTTCCTCACCAACCCATCTTCCAGGGCCACGTAAGCCTTTCCTCTGTTTCCTTATGCCCCCACCAATGTATTTCTTCTGGTGTTTAGTCCCTGTGGGATCATCCTAGTGCGCTACCCCGTTTTGAGAGACTGGATGAGTCAACAGCACATTTTCTGTCACTGCTGGGAACAAGAGAAGGCAGGCAAGGGAGAAATTATGAAATGTGATTTTCTGTCCCCTGTCTTCAAGGGTCCTGGCTCTGCCCTCTTTAACATCATCTTGGTGTGTAAATCCCTTTCTTGTTCATTCACTTCTCTTGTCCTCCAGCTGTCCCCAGAAGCTCATTTTTACGGTGCAATAGTCACCGCTGAGACATGTTTCTTCCTGTGTGGCTGTGCATATCCTTTTTGTCTTTTTCATGTTCATACCATCAAAGTCAAGCTCCCTGTGTTTGAGATGTAAACATTGCTTAGTGGCTTTCTGAATCATCAATTACCATGCCTCTAGTTACATGTAAAATTGTGATTCCTCAATTTAGACTCTTCAGCTTAAATGTTGTGGATGAACTGATGTCTATTTCTGGCAGCAGATGTGGGCATCATTCAGTCAGATACTCTGCTCTGAAGGACTTGACCTGCAGTCTTATTTTCCTGGCATGTGACAGGACACTAACTCTACTAGGCTTTAGTGCAAAAAGCAGGGCCTCAGGGTATCTTTTAGCATGTTGAATAAAAGCTATGAGCAAGGAAACCCTATACTATCTTTAAGTCCTGAGAAAAATAATCCTTCCAAATAATACATGAGATCTCAAGTGAGTATCTTTTGCAAAGTCAGGCTCTACTTTTGAGAAATAGTTACTCACTAAGAAGGGGACGGGGAACCTATATCTCCCAATGTTTTATAATGTGTTGATTGCAGATTCCATCCTCACTTTATGAGTGTGAAACATAAAGCTGAATGAACCTGTACTCCTTTCTGTCAGGACTTGACTCTACAGTGTCAAGTCTTTTTTAAATAATTTTTTAAATTGATTTTATTGAGCTATATATTTTTCTCTGCTCCCCTCTCTTTCTCTCCCCTCCCCTTCAACTCTCTCCCATGGTCCCCATGCTCCCAACTCACTTAGGAGATCTTGTCTTTTTCTACTTCTCATGTAGATTAGATCTCTCTCTTAGGGTCTCTCATTGTTGTCTAGGTTCTCTGGGATTATGAATTGTAGGCTGGTTTTTCTTTGCTTTATGTTTAAAAACCACTTATGAGGGAGTACATATGATAATTGTCTTCCTGGGTCTGGGTTACCTCACTCAATATGATGTTTTCTAGCTCCACCCATTTACCTGCAAATTTCAAGATGTCATTGTTTTTTTCTGTTGTGTAGTACTCCATTGTGTATATATAATACATTTTCCTTCTCCATTCTTCAGTCAAGGGGCATTTAGGTTGTTTCCAGGTTCTGGCTATGGCAAATAATGCTGCTATGAACATAGTTGAGCATATGTTCTTGTGCTAAAGAAATAGAAACAGTCATCAAAAGTCTCCCGACCAAAAAAAGCCCAGGATCAGATGGTTTCAGCTCAGAATTCTACAAGATTTTCAGAGAACTAATACCAATAGTCCTCAAATTGTTCCACACAATAGAAACAGAAGGAATGTTGCCAAACTCTTTTTATGAGGCCACAGTTACCCTGATACCCAAACCACATAAAGACATTACCAAGAAAGAGAATTGCAGACCAATCTCACTCATGAACATTGATGCGAAAATACTAAATAAAATACTGGCAAATTGAATCCAACAACACATCAGAACCATCATCCACCATGATCAAGTCGGCTTCATCCCAGAGATGCAGGGATGGTCCAACATATAAATATCTTTCAATGAATCCACTATATGAACAAACTGAAAAATAAAAGCCACATGATCATCTCATTAGATACAGTGTCAAGTCTTACAGGCAGCAAGCTTACAATTTACTTTAGTGAGAATATATTTATGGGATCATATATGAAGCCCAGGTAGTCCATATATCAGCCCAAATGTTCAGGATACAGTACCTGTCTCCAAGGAGTGGACTGGAAACTTGGATTAATTGCTGTGGGCTTGTTGGTAGAGATACTGCATAGAAGAACATGTGGCCATTCTCATGGTTCATGGTTGACTCCACCTGCAGAAATAAAAATTGTTCCGTTTGAGCACTGCTTTGGACCTAGTGCGGTCCTAGAACACTGTGGTGAGAACACTGAATACTTTCAAATGCTTGCATCACTCCTTGCAGTGGAAGCTCATTTCAGAACTGATAATGAATAATGCTTCCTTTACATTATTACTATATGATAAATCATGTAGTTTCTTTTTTGCCAGCTTAATGGTATTGCAAACAAAATGAGACACTATCTTTACCTGTGGAAATTATAGAAACAAAATAATACAATATTTTCCGTCACACACACATGCACACACACACACACACAATGCACATACTTCAGAAATACCTATCATGAATGGAAAATCATACTGTCACAAGCGATGAAGAAGCAATGTATGTGTGAAATAATACAGCCACTGGCTTTCAGATTAAATGGTTCAGTTGGTTTTTATAGTTTAAATGCCTAGGTAGCATATCCATTAGATGTCTGTATATTGGAGTAGGCTGTGATGGCTAATTTTCTGTGTCAGCTCGGGAAGTCAGGGCACTATGTTTTGCTGAGACACCAATCTGCATGTCACTGTGATTACTCTGAGGTGTGGTTAACATGGAAACCAGTGGACATCAAGTAAAGCAGACAGCCTCCTGTGGCGTAAGGGAGCCTCATCCAATCTGGTCAAAACTCTAAGAGTGGACACTGGCTTCCCTGAGAATGAGTCACCTGTCACAGTACAGTGTCTCTGGCTTTGAATTGTATAAGTAGCACTTCTCTGGACTGCCATTCTCATGGACCATATTATAAATGATGGATTTGCCTACCCACTAATCCATGAGCCTGTTTCTTAAAAACAAGCCTCTTTTCTATGCATAAAACATCCTATTGGTTCTCTGGAGAAAAGTATGTCAGTTCTAGCTAAACAATTTCAACTAGTGTTTTTTTTTTCTTTTTGCAATGGACATCATAATAATACTCACAGCATGGAATATTGTAAAAAGTGAATGGATTAATAGTAATACAATTCTTAGGACAGTGCTCACAAAACACTGATTTTCATTTAAGTCTTAGAATTAATTCTATTTTTGTTATTTTAATATCATTATTAGCAGTAATAGTAGTTTTTAGCTGGTTGAAAGTGGTAAAAATCTGTATATATATGCTCAATTATATATATATCTGTTTTATTTTATGTGTATGAATATTTAGCCTGCATATATACATATACATATCATATGCAAGTCTGGTGCCTGTGGAGGTCAGAAGAGGGCATTGCATCCCACAGAACTTGAGGTAAAGATGGTGTGAGTCACCATGTGGAAACCATGCGGTGCTGGAAACCAAACCTGGGTCCTTTGCCAGAGCTGTGGTAATTTTAGTCATTGAGACATCTTTCCAGTTCCAGCCATACTTGTATTTAAAATGTGAAGATATTATTTGTAAATATCAGTCTCTTTATTTAGCTTTATTATTCCTATTTTTCCAGCCACCATGACCTACCATAAGCTGTAGGGCTTGTGTTTTAATTGATGTTCAGGTTTTTATTGGGCGTCTACTCTGACCATGTTGCTGTCTGGGACCAAGCTTACCAGTGATAAAGAAGACGTACAAATTTAATGTTCAAAAGGAATCTCCGGTGTGATGAGGAAGACAGTCATTTGCCAACACAGTACTTAACTTGTGACTCCAAATTGCAAGAAAACTGGAGAGACTGGAAGATTGATAGGGCTTAACGAGAGGAAAAAGCCAGAAACGTGACTGAAGAGAACAACTCTGGGCATCCTCCTGAAGCAAGGATGAATTAAAAACCTTTAGGGGAGGGAAGAAAGGAAGTTGAAATCAGAGAAGAGGTTGTTACTGGGTGTTCTTTGATGTTCATTGGTAAAAATGCTAAATCCATGAAGCATGGCAACAATGCATACGTCATCCTATCAGAAGATCTCTTATTCTGAAGTCTGTTATTGCCTTTCTCCGTTTTCATTAAGAACTGTATATCTTGTTGTTTCTTATCCCTTATTACCAAATTATGGATGTTGTTTCCCACTAAGTATTCTATTTTTTTGTCTAATTAAAAAATATATTAGTATATGTCAGATGAATGTGGATTCAGAGCTGAGTGGGCAACAAAATCTCTACTTTTACTATTATTTTTGGAAGGGGATGTCCTTGAATGTTCTCTCAATAAATTTATCCTTAAATTACTCTTGATTGCATATAACAACACACATACAGATAGAAACATATGCAGGTATGTGCACACACACACATAGAATAGATGATGGATAGATGGAGATATAGGTATATATATATGAATATATAGATAGGTATATATATATATACACACACACATATATATATATATATCTGAAGCTCTGTCTTCATTTTGAACAGTTATGAGCAGTGCAGTATTGAGCAGCTTTTGAGTTAATCTTGCTGAATAAAACTGCCGTTGTTACTAAATTTGGCATTGGGCTGATGTTGCAAGGCTCAGTTTCCTACCTAGATTTCCAATTTTCATTGTCTTTTTCTTTTCAGATATCATATAGTGTTTAGTTGCAGTCAATCAACTCTACAATAAACTAAATATATATATATATAATGAGATTTTGTTTTTTTTTCCTGTGTCTTGTTCATGCTGGGTTATGTTTATGAAGGAAAACATCAAGTGAAATGTGATGAATTTGATCAAGGACTCGTGGTACCTACAGAATGTGCTTGTGCTGTGGGGTCCTGCCTTCCTACAGTGTATCCCTCTGCTGTAACTTACCTGTGGTCCATGGTATTTCCTTTGTGGCTTGTCCTTTGTCTCTCATGTGTGGTCGGCAGAGGATGTGAGCTTGGCTGAGGCTACTGGGCTGTTTTTTAGGCAGTGGGGCTTCCAACATGACTACGGATCGCTAGGGGTCTCTGAGCACATTACCAAGCCAGTGAATGACTGTTTGCTTTTCTGCAGCTGCTTACTCCTGCCATGGACTTTGGAGTTTCATTCCCTTTTCCATCTGCCTTTTGTGTAAAGAAATTCTGCCTGAATAATTACTAGTCTGTCTCCTTTGCTCATCCCCAACATAACCATTCTTCACCTTTCTGTTTCCAATGAGTTCTTATCTCAAATGGCTTATTGGCATCCGTCTGTTCTCAGGATCGCCGACATGCACAAAACTATCCTGAAACATGCGGCACTCAAGATAAGGCCAAGATGTACCAGTCAATCCGGGGGAGTCTCGGAATATCATCCCCAGCGCTTCCTTTGCTTGGGGAAACCTGTGCAGATGTGCCCTTGATAAATGCATCTCTGAACAAAGTGACATGTGTGGGCATCACTGAGGCTGTGCACAGCCTGAAAAAATGGCCACTGTTGGACATCTGGTGTCAAAAAGAGCTGTTTCAAAACAAGTTCCCAGTGTTAAATCATGATGTGGACAACTTCTGAGCAGCTGTCTACTGCTGGAGAGGGTACCCCAAGACCTGTTTTCAGGAGTCTTGTTCTATGTCTTGTTAGTCACTTAGATATGTTTGCCACAACAATGTGGAAAAGAGTAGGTGAAGCCACTACCACCGCTGCAGTGAAAACTGAGCTAACATTAGCCAACCGCATACAGAGGAAAAACTGATAATGGAGTCAGGCAAGAAAAATAGCATTTCCAAAGATGTAGTGAGCTCAGCTGGTTGAAGCAGGACACAGACACAGGCATCCACACATGTGTGGGAACCATGTAATTACTTCTGTTCAGAAAAGAAGGGTTCTAGAAATCTCTCTTCAAAGTCCTTTAGTTTTTATTGTTTATAGACACTGACATTCCACATAGTAGAGGGCTTTTAAGTCAGAATTGATGGCAGAATGAGAGTAACTCTTAATGCTCATTCCATTAAAGCACACCTGTGAGAACACACTTAGGAGAAAGAGCGCAAAGCCCCGCACTGTCCATCCACCTTACAACAACGGTTCCATTGCCCTTCCCAGCCATTGCCTGGGTCTAGGAAGGTCAGGATGTGGCAGAGAAAGGATGTGCAACATATTATTTCATTTTGAGTTTTCTGCATATTTGGGTACGAATGGGGAAATGGGTGGCTCAGCTAGGAAAAAGTTCCACTCCTTAGCCTGACAGCTTGAATTTGGATCTTCTTCTGGATCCACAGGGTGGAGTGGAGAGAGCCAGTTCCTATAAATTGTCCTTTGACCTTCATGCCCCCATATATATGCATGCATGCACACACATGCACGCACACACATGCATACACACACACACGCACAATGTGTGTGCTCATATACATACACACACAAAACACACATGCATGTTCATACACGCACACACTCATGCACACTAAAATTCAATGGAGATGGGACTGTAACTATAGAAAGGCACCAACACACCCAGGTGCTCCCAAAATGCAACTTTTTTGTTCTGTATTTGAGGCCTAAATGGCTCCAAAGAGAAGCCTCTTTGTAATGAGACTGTATGTACTCACGAAACAGCGTCACAGGAAATCAGTAGCAATGATATGTTTGACTGGACTGACTACCAAAGAATAGGCCAGTCTTCCAGACTACCCTTGGAAAGTTCTACCCCGGCAAACTCTGTTGTGATTAGGCAGCCTCAGACTAACCTCCCTTTCTCTGCCAGAAGAGCCAGGCTCCTCTCTCTGCCAGGTTTCACCCCCTGCTAGTCTCCACCCCCTGCCAGGCTCCACCCCCTGTCAGTCTCCACCCCCTGCTAGTCTCCACCCCTGCCAGGCTCCACCTCCTGCCAGGCTCCACCCCTGTCAGGCTCCACCCCCTGCTAGTCTCCACCCCCTGTCGGTCTCCACCTCCTGCCAGGCTCCACCCCCTGTCAGGCTCCACCTCCTGCCAGGCTCCACCCCCTGCACCTATGAGGCTGAGGGGCTGCGTGTGTCCTTTCCCTGCAATGTCTGAGGCTATGGGCATGGCTTTAGACCTGAGAGCCTTTATTGCCTCCTTACAGATTCCTTGAGAGTTCTGTCACTCTTCTGGCTTCTGAGAAAAGGAAAGATATTCTGAGGTTATGTGACTGTCAAGTTAAAACCCCGCCTCGTCTGCCACTGGTGTCTCGTATGTATGACTGAGCAGTAAGGACACATAACCCTTAAACATCGCTCTATGAATCAGATTCCTTCTTCTCCTCTGCATTCACTGTTGAAAGGGAAAGATGCCACTAGAGTTAGCCTGCGCTAATCCGCATCAGTTTCTACCCAAGGGGAAGGTTTATGGGAAGGGGAAGATAATGTCTTTCCTTTCCAGGAAAACAGAAAAGCTAACTTTAATCAAGAAGATGGTTTTTAGTCGTTTTTACACAGGAAGATGTCTAAAATTTAAAAAGTGTAAAAGTGTTTACTTATGTGCATGTATGTATTTCAGCGTTGCTGAAATAACAGGAGAAGCCAGAATTAAAAGAAGGGTTGATCGAAATTAGAAATCCACACCCTTGTCTATGCTACTCACAAAACAAGAAAAAAAAATGAATTAACTGTTCCCTTCCATAGATAACAAACAAGATAAAATCAGAGGTGATCTTTGGAAATAAATTCCTTTGCATTTACCTCATGAGGGACACATTATCTAACCCCATTAGGGCACAAATCCCACCTAAATAACAAACAATGAAAACATCCTAAATCACAGACTTCTGGAATGACCCCATATTTCAGCGGTACCTTTTCATATTTTGAGAACCTGCCTACTAGCGGTAGAAAGTTAGATCTTGGTTTGAAGGAATATTCTATTAAGAAATTATTGATAGACAGGTAAGGTGGCTCAACAGATAGAGGTGACTGTTGCCAAACTCAAAGACCTGAGTTCAATTCCTGGGACCCTGATGGTGAAAAGGACAGAACTAATTCCCCCAGGCTGTCCTCTGGCCTTTATACATGTGCTGTGGCACTTATACACATGCATACACACATGTGTGCATGCATATACACATATACACACAAATTAATAAACAATATAATAAATCCTATAGATCTTTAAAAAGAAATTCTTGTCAATTTAGTGTCATAGTCAAGCCAGTGGACTTTATGTATGGCAGAAGCTCCTGAATCAATTGATTTACTAGATTTTAGTTCAAATAAAAATTTGACCTCCATAGATATTATAATGAAATATTAGTAAAAGTTTTCTTTGGGGCTCTAGGTAGCATACACTTCGGGAACAGACTACAGCCCTTATTTATATGACTTACCTACTGGCCAAAGCCAGAGACTTGTTAAGAATTGTTTTTTTCTTTTCTTTTTCTTTTTGGCAAGTGGTTCTATTTATGTTTTACTGAAAATGGATATTTTTCATATAATGTATTGTGATTATTTTCTTTTCCCTAGTTCCTCTGAGTTCCTTCTGACTTTCCTCCCATCTGAATCCACACCCTTTCTGTCTCTTGTTAGAAAACAAACAGGCTTCCAAAGGATAGTAATAAAATAAAAAAATAAAATAAGATAAAAACACCTAAACTGGACAAGGACACTTTAAAAACAGAACAAGAGCCAACAAAAAAGCACAAGAAAGACCTAGGAAATAGGTATAGACACACACACATACGCATTTGTACACAGAGGAATTCCAGTAAAAAAAAAAAAACCCTGAAGATCTTAATTTCTCCTTTTATTTACATAGGTATTTAAGAATAAAATTTGGCATTCACATACCACAAATCCTTAAACAAACAGTATGTTGCATGAACTAGAATCTCTTCCTCTAAGAAAAGAAAGGGCTCAATTCTGAGATGGGATTAGAGTGTTCAAAGGCTCTAGTTATGGCTTCTGTGTGTGTGTGTGTTTGCATGCACGTGTGCATCCACACATACATATATTTTTTGGGGGGGAAGTCCATGCATGCACATGTGTGCAGGCATGTGCATGTGGAAGCCAGAGAGCAATCTAATATTTATTTCTTCACGTGCAGTTCACCTTGTTTTATGAAATGGGTGTCCACTACTGGCGTGGAAATCACCACATAGCTATAGTACCTCGTGAGTCCCAGGGACATGCTTGTCTCTTTCTCCCTCTGGGACTACAAGCATGCTACTATATCTATTTGTTTCTGGTTGTTTGATGTCGCTTTGTTTTCACATGAGTTATAGGGCATGAGGACTCAGGGAAATACTTCACTGAGTGAGCCATCTAAGGCCCCATCAATGGCTTCTTGATAGGCTGACTGAATAGTGTGTGCTTGTTTCAAGCTTGATATACCCACCAAGTAAAAATGACTCTTCTGAACAACCTTAAAGCCTTATCCATTTTACAAGTAATGGTGCCAAATCTATCAAAGATGAAGACACATGTCCTATTAGCAGTAATATTAAAACTTCATTCTACCTATAGATCTCTCTGAGTACTATTTATTGTTTGAAAAGACATAGTCTGTTTTTAGTGATGGACAAGACAACCACTTTTAATCTCTGACTTTAATTTTCTGTGTAAATTAGAAAGCTTTGAAACATAATTTTATTATTCTCAAATCTCCACAAAGCCATTGTATTATGAGTAAAGCAAGGCTGAGATACCCACATAAGCTGTACACACAGCATCACACACTGCTTCAATGGGTCTGAGTATTTATTTGATGTGCCTGAGCATTTCTTCAAAATACAGAGCTACTTTTCTAAAGGAACAAGAGAGGGAAAGGAGAAGAATCTCCCTACAGACCACTTTAGGAATATGTTGCCTAGTTGTCTAACAGCACAAATCTGTCTTCTGTTGACCTAGCAGAATAACTTGGCAGCTTTGTCATCTGTGTGTCTGGTGGCACGACTCGCAACATGGTAATGATCTACCACATAACTTCGTTTGGAACTCAGGAGAGATATTGGCAGTTGGGTAACGTATTCCAAGTATTAACTTTTCAATTATTCGTATTTTTTCAGCAGACAGAGTAAGCCGCGCACACCCTTGTGCCTTTTCTCTCTGCCAACTTCCTTTTGCTTTCCACTCCCCAACTCTACCCCGCCCCCACGCTTTTATAGAACTACAACTTTTAAAGTGCACTTGGCTTGTGTCAGAGCATATAAGGAATAGCTAGCTATGTGGAATGCATCTATACTGCCTGTAAAATTGCTAAGGGGAACATTACGGAGCTTGCTGTCCCTTATATAAAGATCATTTTGACAAATTCATCTTCAAACTCAGAGATAAGAAAGTTTGTCCAGTTGATGAACTGGTGTGCTTTCTTCTTGTAGAAAATGATAGCTCTGCAATCTGTCACGCTGTGTCAGTGTAAGTCATGAGGAAACAATGTACTAGGACTTGGCGCAGCCACAACGGTATTCTTCAGGTAGACTCTCTTGAGCACGCTCGCCCACTTTGCTCTCAGTATGGAGGAGTATTTGGAAATCCACTCTCACTTATTCTGTTGAGCCTTAGGCTGGGGTACAAAAGAGCTAACTATGTTACATGTTTTTGTAGGTGTGTGTCCATGTGCGGGTGTGCATCTGTGTGTACACACATGAATGTGTGTGTAAGAGAGGCAGAGGTTTCATAAAGATGCAGAAACTCTGTTTTATTGCCTTTTACCATGTATATAATCATCATAAAGTTATCCATGCTTCATAGTGAGCATAACATTGTGCTAAATATGTACAGAAGAGCGTAGAACGAAAATATGAATTTGTGAGCTGAAGGGACTATATGAGTTCATTTACTCTTGAAAATGTACAAATTCTGCTTAATTTTTTTCAAGGTCTTTTGCTGGCTATATAGGGAGTAATCGCAGTGGTCTTCAAGTCCATTACTTTAATACATGACTGTACTTTTCGGGGTATAGATTCATTTAAATTTTATGAAGCAGGCTTTGTTTATTTTTGTTCCTCTTTGTTTCAGAAAGGACATGGATCAGTTGCAGTAATATAATCTAAATATGAATTAAATATATGTGATTAAATAATAATAAAGTTCATACCAACAAGACAGAGCTAAGAATTTAATGGATTTTTAACATATTGATGCTATTCTAAGGTCAGTATGAACTTTTAGTTAAAGAAAGAAATGACTTCTGCCAATTTGCTAACTTAATTAAAACATTCACTTATAAATGTCTATTTTTCAAATTAAAAGGAAATTTTATTTTGATCAGTGAGGTATATGTTTTTGCAGACGACCCCTGAAAAACATGTCTTACAGTGTTACCCATGACTCTGAACTGGATTCTAAGGGAGGTTGTCTCAAAGTCAGTAGGGTCAGTTAGGGGAAGATCAGTATTAATAAGACATGGCTGGAGACACAGCCTTCTGATTAACTGAGAGGAAACTGTGAAACCAGTTCTCATGGAGAAAGAGGTGTCAGCATGGAGGAATGTACTTTCACATATGTGTAATTTCACTGAGCACAGTGAAGTTTCAGAAGAGAAGTCTTTGTATTTCCTGGCCTCTTGCTACCTTTAGTTGAATTCCATGTAGGGTGTCACATGTTCTCTCATTACCTGAATGCTGTAGCCCCCCACGCATGCACAGGAATAACAATAGCAGCTCACTGTAATTTTCAGAATTGTTTATGGGGAGTTCCCATATTAAAATAGAAAAACCTACAGATGAAAAACCCTGTAGGATTCAATGGGATAATTAGCCATGGTCAATGTTTGGGCTTCTTAGACCAAAGCCTTCAAAATTAAAGTCTTGCATGACAGTTATCAAAACTATACTGCAGAAGTGTCTAAAGCAGTGGTTCTCAACCTATGTAATGCTTTAACCCTTTCATACAGTTTTTCATGTTGTGGTGACCCCCAATCATAAAATTATTTCATTGCTACTTCATGATGTAATTTTGCTGCAGTGAATTGTGAATTGTAATGTAAATATCTGATATGCAGGATATCTGATAGATTGTGAACCACTGATAAACCCATTGTGATATAAAAGTGTACTATTTTTTAATGTGTGTGTGTGTGTGTGTGTGTAGATGTCAGAGGACAACATTCAAGAATTATTTCTCTATTTCCACCATGTGGGCTTTTGGGATGGATCTTAAATTGTCAGTCTTGGTGGCCAGCACCTTTATCTGCTGACTCTTTTTGCTGCTCTGATATTTACTGTTGTTTATTATTGAGAATTTATTCACATTAGAAGCAATATGTATTTGGAAGAGTAACATCGTGGAGTTGGGATAAAGTTATTAAGAGCATTTCCAAATGCATCCTTCAATCACACATTTTTCTTTATAAAACAATTAGTTTTTTTCCCATTGATTTGACTGCGTCCCAGTTAAATATACTTACCCATATTTGTTTTTCATGGTTCACTGTTCAGGAATGAGCAGTGATTTCCTTCATCAGTCATCCACCTGAAATTGTTTTGCTTATTAGTCAGTCTAAACTGTTTGCCTACCAAAACACAACATATCAGCGTGGAAGGATTTATTGCTCAGTTTCACTCCATTGGATTTTCCTTGTTCAATACAGGATCATAGAATTTCTGACGTCTGATTGTTCTGTAGAATAAAACCCTTCTGTGCTGCTGTGCTGCTCTGAGTTCTTCAGGATTGAGCAACACTCTTCACATTTGGCCTTATCTTTTGCTTTCTTCTGTCATGAGTGATTCCCTCTAACTTACCAAGATCACTTCGTTAATATGCTTTTTGGCCTGGGTTACCATTTATAAATTTATTTCTTTAATTATCCTCTACTAAGCATTCTTAATCTATTTACATATATGTTACACCTTTCCAATTGTTCTTCCACAATGTATTATTGGAACCACTTGTAATTTATTAAGGGTATTCTTAATGATTGACTTCACAAATTATTTATTACTGATTTTTGCACATTGGCGTATTTTTTCAAGTCCCTAAATGATCATATGTTAATGGTATTGTGCCACTGATATTGAGTTTTTGCTGTATGCTAGTCTATATAAAAAGAAAACCCCTGCCCCTTAAAACTAAAATAAAAAGTTAAAAGCTGAAAGCTAAAATGTATTTCCATACATGTAAACAAAAAGAATTGCCACACAATGTCATCAAATTAATGAAAGGGGGGGAGGAGTGTAGGCCCTCAACATATTAAGATAACTTCCGAAAGCATTATGGTTATCAGGATAATAACATGTGAGTTGGGTCTTGAAGGGTGACTGTTAGTAGTGGAGGCTGATTTTTTACAGAGGCAAAGGAGAACCTTGAATATTTGGGTGACAAATGTCATTGACTTCTTTTTTACAGTTTCAAAATCTCAAAGGCTCCGAGCTCTGTAATTTTTTTCTTAACTCCTTTCATGCCGACCTTGATCTGACCTAACCTCACTCACCAGGACAACCTCACCTGAACTCATGGCAGGTGGATTAGTTTATGGTTTTCTTGCAGTTGTACTGATGTATTTGATATGCTGTTTCCCCACAATAATCTAAAATTGAGCACCAAATTCCCCTTCAAAGTCTGGAAATGTTCATCTGTACCACCACAGGACAGGTGATTCTGCAATGTAGGAAGAAGTTCAATTAGATGTTAGGGTGGGGTAGGGGAAGAAAATGGGAAATACAGTTTGGTCCAAGCTGTGTAGGCTGGTTCATGGAAAATCAGTTTGGACTTGAACCTGTAAACATGAGAAAAGGGTTGTATGAAAGGGTCAGGCTTATTTGGCTACTCAGTCCTGCAACTGCAAATCATACTGAGACTCTATCAGAAGTGTCTTAGTCAGTGTTCTATTGCTGTAAAGAGACATCATGACCGTGGCAACTCTTATAAAGAAAAACATTTAATTGGGGTTGGCTTACAGATTCAGAGGTTTAGTCCATTAATGTTACAGTGGGGAGCATGGCGGCATGCAGGCAGACTTGGTGCTGGAGAGGTAGCTGAGAGTTATACATCTGAATCTGCAGGCAACAGGAAGAGAGAGAGACACTGTACTGCCTTGAGCATCTGAAACCTCAAAGTCCACCCCCAGTGACGTACTTCCTTCATCAAGGCCACACTTCCCACCAGTGCTTCTCTCTCTTAATGGAAGTGGAACTTTTCTTTTGTTCTGACCTCCTGATCCCAAATAAATATACAAAAGCTTGTATTAATTATAGAGTATTTGGCCTATTGTTCAGGCTTACTATTAACTAGATCTTACAACTTAAATTAACCCATTTCTATTCTTCTGCATTTTGCCACAGGGTTTCATGGCTTTACTTGTTCTCCAGCTCATCTTGTTCCTCTGGCAGCTGGCTCGCATCTCTCTGACTCCACCCTTCTCTCTGTATTTTCAGTTTTACTTTCCTGCCTGCCCTGATTCTGTCTTTCCATAGGCCAAAGAAGCTTCTTTATCAATCAATGAGAGCAAAACATACTCACAGTGTACAGAAGGATTATCCCGCAGCCACTCTCCATGAGCCCATGTGGGCCATTTCATTCAAACCATCACAGGGAGTACGTCCTGTCCAAGCTGGGGCTTCTGTTGTTTTTGCTGATTTACATGGCTTTACCCAGAGAACACTCTAAAGAGCACTTTATGTGTACATCTTAGTTTGTTTCTCCATTCAATTGAAGCATAAATTATGATACTGCTTATTGGAATGCATTCAGTAGTTCTTGTCTATTTACCTATATATCTATATGTAATTTATAGTATTTTATTTATTGGCTTTCCTATAACTCTCCTTGTTTCAAAGATTTAAGATAGCTGGGACCATCTTGCAATAACTCCATATTGAATTCATTACTTAATTAAATACTTTATTTACAGTGTTTCATAAACTACCAGGATCTGTTCTAAGCACCTCACATGGATTGCAAAGATGCAAAAGGCATGGTGGTGCACGCCTGTAATCACAGCATGTGTGGAGGGCAGAGGCAGAAAGAACAGAGTAACCAGAACTCAGAGGTAGCCTGTGCTATCCAACAAGAATTTGTCTTAGAAACAAAACAAAACAAAACTCCTCATTCAATTCTTAAAGATTGAAGAAATCGATATTATTATGATCCCTTTTGTGAGATGAAAAAAATCAATGCCCAACAGATCAGTTAAACAGTTTAAAAGCACAGAGATGGTAGCAACTGTCCATCAATTCATCTTTATTCCTCAGCGGTACTGCCTCTTGATTGATGAGCCTGCGTTCCAAGTGCAGCGTAGCAGAATGATGACCTAACATCGGTATTTTTAAGTAACAGTGAGTGACCACCCTCTTTTGGGATTTTCTAGGTGACACAATTAGCAGACTCTCCACTGACATGGTAAGAACAGAGTTTGCAGGCATATTCTAACACATATATTAAATAGGTATAATTGGTTAAAATATTATTTTAGCCATACATACTATACCATATGTGGTTTTTATTTTTACCTATTGTATACATAAGCAATTAATTTTTTATTTTTAATCCAATAGCTTCAGTTGTTTTTAAATACATCAGTAAAATGAATAAATGAATGAATGAATGAATATAAATAAATAAATAAATGCATACATACATAAATAAATAAATACAGGGCTAGTGAGATGGCTTAGCAGGTAATGGCTCTTGCTGCCAAGCCTCATGGTCAGTGTTTTATCTTTAGAATGGAAGGAGAAAACTGTCTCTCACAAGATGTTCTCTGACACCCACATACATACTGTGGAGTACACCTGCTCCAAATAACTAAGTAAATGTAAGAGAAATTTTAAGTAAATAAATACATAAGTAAATCATGCTTATTATAAAAACTTGGAAGACTTCAGGAAGAAAATGAAGCTACTCCTAATTTTCTTCTTTGCCTTATTCCTGGTCATATGGACATTCTAAGTAGCCTTGACATAAGTTGACATCACATCATATAGTTGACGCACATGCAAAATGGGTTCCTATTTGTATATATGTATATGTGTAAGTCATCCTTTTAGCATAGTTGGTTTAATAAGATTTGTTCATGTATCAACATTATGCCTGATATTATTGCCACAGATTTTAGAATTCTCTTTGAAACAAACTTCCAAGGATTCTTTTCAGTGTCAGTGCAGCATCCTTGGACTCTGCCATTTCTAAAACATCATTGGTAATTTTTCTGTTCTTTTCAATTTTGAGAATAGAGCTCAGGATCTAGTAGGCAAGTTCTTTACCACGGTGAGATCCTTCAAAGTCCCAATTTAGGGCTTTCAAAATTATCTACAAGTAAGGATGATTGTGAAAAACATTTAGTTAAATTTACGGATGATGCTAAATTTGGGCATGTTCAAAACATCTAGGAAGTCAAATTTCAAGGAGCTAGAAATATGTGAAAGAAATAGCAAAGCAGTATTTGGATTGCAAAGGTTTAATTTCAATGTGTTAAGAGCTTATTAATTAGCACACCAGTTATTCATAGGAAGTGAATGGAGTAAAGACTTCCGCTTTTATCTTGTCATGTCTGTAGAGCTAAGAACAAATCACAGCTTTGCAGCTTACATTCATATACATGCCAATGTGCCTCATCAGTCGCTAGGGAAAGTGACTTCCTAAGCTATCTACTGTTTTTTCAGGACTACTGCAGCTAAAGCTGGAAAGAAGCAAAGAAGTCTTTCCTCCTGTGAGCTCCTTCATTTACATTTTACTTATACCGTATCATAATCCCCACAGCAATGTGTGATGAAGGCATAAGTGGCATTTGTATTTTTGTTTGTTCAGTTTTAAATTCCTATTTGAATCTGATGATTTATTTTCTCATTTCTGATAAAACGTTTTTTCTTAAAATCTAACATGTGTGTTTATTCACATTAAAATATCTGTGTATTCAAGTCATTAAACACTGAGAATTAAAATGCAGGGTTGCCCTCCTAACCTCTCATAAACAACTGAGTGATTCCTAAAGGAGTTCAATTACGCAGCTAGAGTACCAGCTGAACTACAGTAATAATCACATGTGGCTGTAGTTCGTTGTGTCCATGGCAAGCATTTGTGAAATATCTATTCATCAGGCAATACTTAGTGAGAATATGTTTAGCCATTATAACAAGGTATATGCAAATGAGCCTCCCATGAGACTTTGCAACAAACATTTAATTAGCTATACAAAGAAACAGTTAAACATACAAACACATTAGAAAATTTGCCAGTGTGCACTGTGAATTTTGGGCATGTAATTCCTGAATAGTACTATTTGACAACATATGTCTTTATCATATGCCTTTTCATAGAAATGAATGATTTGACTTCAGAAATAATTTTGCTAAATTTCTTATATTTTACCTTAATATAAAAATCACTAGTATATGAGCAAGCTCCTTTGCTCCTTTCTATATTTTTAGCATCACATTTGTAAGAAGAATATAGTAAGATGTCAAAACTGAAATATCCATCTATGAAGTCACTACAGAATGGAGAAATTCATACAATCATATTCCTTAGGGTGAAAGCTGTCACACAGTTATTTATCACTGTATATAAAAATAATACTGATTGGCGTTTTAGAAATTGCTATGTTCATTGAGAAGTATTGGAGTTACATTTTCTTGTTTCTTTTCTTCTAATATAGATGTACATTTCTTTTCTTCAAAACAAATAAAAACCAAAATAGTTTCCGCTCCTAAATGCAAAGAAAATTCTTTTTTTTTTGGATATGGGTAATTAAAAATTCTTGCTTTGTATTGTCTTGCTTTAAATGATAAAGACATTCTGTAGAAATACATTCAGATGAATATTTAAATTTCACTTTTGAATTTCCATTTAAAAATCTTTAAAAAAATTTCAGTTTTCCTGATTCTGTTCTATATTTGTTATTCACACGTGTGCCATGGAATGATAACACTGTGCATTATGTCATAATGTAAGATCTAAAAACACATTCAGAACAGTTTTTTTTCCTTAAAGGATTTAAAGAGTTATAGCAAGTCATAAGAAAGAGTAACCCACAATTTCAAGCAAGTCTGTTGGTTTCCAGTATTAACATGGTATGATGCAGAACCATCGAGGCTTGCATTTTTAAAGCAACTTAAAAGTGAATCCTCTTCTGATAATCAGGAGTTTGAAGGTGCAGCAACTGACCAGCCAGCCTCCCACCACCATTTACGTCTATGCAGCCCCCAAGGATAGAAGAGTCTTTTAATTGGTGATTCTACTTTCGCAGAAGCATGCTTTTAGGAAATGAGGCCTACTCTGTTGTCTTCACACCAGGCAAACTATCTCCTGTTGTCATGGTGATCTTCTGCAGTATGCTAGAGCCAGTGATGTGGAAAACAAGATGGCGTCCTCATTTATGTTAGCCTTAAAGAAAGCTGCACATGATCATTGAATTTCTAAAAATGAATCCTTCATATTACAAAACTACAAATTCAACGTTTTTGCCACTAATAAAATTTAGCTGATCCAAAATGTCTAGAAATTCTGTATGGTTTTCCAAGGCACAGAAATGATTTCCTTTCTTTTAAATGCAAATGTCTTAACGTGCTGTATTACCATAGAGCTATGCTTCAAGGGGCAGGTCAGATTTCAGTTCATGTATGACTTCCATTTCTTTTGGATTAGCATGAGGGTTATAGCATGACACATGTTCTATGTAGGCTTTGTTGTGTGAGAATGAGCTGCTTCAGCAGTTTCAATGCTGGCAGAAGAGCTTATTCTATGCTCACAGAGTTCATGAACTTCAGATTGGAGGCTGATAAAATGGAAAATAGAGAAAGAATTGATCATGGCCAACTAGGATGAAAAGCAGCTGCTTGCTATGTATAGATGAATTTTCAAAGTCTAATGTAGAAGAGAGGTAGACAGTATACTGCATGACTGCTGTCTAAGTTAAGTTTTTGGACACAAAGGCACCTTTTTTATTTTTGGTCCACTCCATTTTTTCAGTTTTTTTTTTTTAAAACACAACTGAACTGAGACAGCCTCTACAGTGTTCTTAACATTAGTAAGGTGAGAAAGAATTATGATGCAAATGCTTTACGATTAATGAGTCAAATATTGGTAACATTTTGATATAGAGACTGGCACATGGTAACAAAGAAAGGAAAAATTTTCCTCTACATCATAATGTATATTTGTAAAAATCAATGGGAATATTGTCATAATTCAATTATTGAATACATTTACACATTGATATATTTGTGATTTGCTCTTTAGATGCCACTTTTTGGAAAGTGACGATTAAATGAGATTGTTAATATATTTATTATATGTTATATACTATAATATGTTATATTATAACTTATTGTGTGTTGCTGTTCTTTATATTAATTTACTGTTTTAATGAATAGCTTTAGGGGTTAATAAAGAATAAAGATATTGATATTGTCTGTTGAATATTGAACTTCTGTATAGTCTTCCAAACTGCTTTCTGAAACACTTCGGAACCTCATATCTGCTCAATTTCTGTGCCTTGGGAAACCATACATAGGGTTAGTTCAGAAGAACTTGCATTTTATTTACCCCTTTGGAGAGCCAGCAATGCTTTGTATATTAAAGACAAAAATGAATTCTAAACTTAGATCTGTTTAACTTTTGACTACAGATGCTGATTTATCCTTTCTTTCTTTCAAAAATGTTGGTGGTTTTGGAAACACATGTGAGAATCATGATTATAATAAGTGAGATTTTATCTAGGTCTAGCATCTATTTTATTTTTCTCTTGATTCTGGAAATCTTTATTTATTTCAATTTATGTATCAGGGGAGTGGGGTGGAGAGTGAAGTCAAATTAGCATATGACAGACAACAATGGACAGAGAAATACTGGAAACCCCATCCATCAAGGCCCACACACAACAGAGCATGCACACAAAATAGTGTGCCTGATACAAATGACAAAGGTCCAAGTCTACTGGGCACATGTACCATTGAGCTTCTAACCTTTCTCCCAGCTCTGGCCCATTTCATCTCTTGGAAGAACTTTCTTCATTAGCACACTCTCTGCTTCAGTGTCTATCCTGGTGCCCCATCCAGTTTCTTGTTTGAGGAGACACAGACTTGGAAATCCCTGTGGTCTTCCATTGAACTCTGGTATCTGCAGATAACATCAGCACAGAGACTTAAGCTGACAACCCTGATCCCTGCAGCTACTAGACAGTGCTTATGCTTCAAGTATGAACACAAGCATATTTCATTACAGTTGAGCTTGTGCTTGATATCTAGCACACTCTGGTTAAGAGAATAGACTGTCTGGCATGGGTAGAGAGCTAGGATTCCAGTTGGTTAGGGTCAATGATTTTTTCTTAGGAAGCAGGGCCACTTCCTAGTAAGGCAGGCTTACCTTCAGCCATACTGAAGAGATAGGTGGAATAATTATTCCTTTAATGCAACAGTATGCTTTCTCTTCTCAGAAATTCCCTCACCTAGCACAGTGGTGACGAACTGAGCAGACATGAGGTTCAGCTGAGTCTACTCAACTTTCTGAGTCATAACTCAGATTAACACTGTTAATCTCAAAGATGCAACAAGAAAGACCACTGACCCAAATCATCATGGCCAAATTAACTAAAGCTAACATTTCTAATTCATGTACATGGGCTGCCTCCCTCCAAGGAAGTCGATATTGGATGTGGAGAAAAGGTTTTTATAGCTTGAGGATAGGGGGCTTCCAAATGGGGGATTTGGCAGGCAAATAGGTGGGGCTATAGAAGCAAAACATAACAAGGTGGTCATAATAAGGTAGTCATAGCCACAGGTGGTTATAATAACCTTTTGAAACAAAGGTTGTGTTTCAAGATGGTTATGAGAACATGTAGAAACAAAGGTATGATTGCCTTTTCTGGAACAGGCAGTACAGAACCATGTGTAGATAAAGTTACAGGTGGGGTATAGCCCAACCCTTGAGAGACAGAGGATTAACCATAACCAGGGATGAAGTTAGTCTGTCTTTACTATAAGATGGCTTTCAAGCCTAAACAATACGGCCAGTTGTTTTACCTTTCTGTTACTATGTATTTAAGGTTTTTCCTACCATGATGGACTATGTCCCCTGAACTTTAAGCCAAGTGAAACCCTTGGCCCCCTAAATTGTGTCTTCTAGGGTTTTTGAACACAGGAATTAGTAACTAATAACTCAGCATATAATATGCCAAACCAATGGTTCCAAAATGTGGGTCACAATCCCTTTGGGGTTGAAAGACTTTTCCATTAGAAAACAGAGATATACAATACTACATTACAATTCATAACACTAGCAAAATTAGAGTTATGAAGTAGCAACAAAAATAATTTTATCATTGGGGCAACACTACAACATGAGGGAAAATATTAAAGGATGTTAATTTGTGGGCTTGAATAAGGCCTAATTGCTCCATCAGACTTCAATATTGATCTTAGATTGTAGTGGCATTTCAATTGTATTTTAATAAGAAAGCCTGCTTGAAGATCTGAGAGTGAAACAGTCCCCCTGCTCAGCCTTACAGACCAGGTAATGGTAACACACACCTTTAATCCCAGTAGCCATAGTAGTTGCCATAGAAACTGGGTGGTGCATGCTTTCTCTTCCCAGAAATTCCCTCATCTAGCACAGCCCTAGAGAGGATTATAGAATGGGAGGAGACAGCTCTCAGACACAGTCTCATTTTGAGATTCCTGGAGACAGGATCGCCATTTCAGACTGAGGTTGAGGTAAGAGCCGGTGACTGGTTGCTATGCTTTTTGGGTCTTCAGGTTGAATCTCAATTTCTCTCTCTGAGTTTTTATTAATTGTGCTTCATTAGATGTTTATCTTTCTGTTCTTATTTCTTAGTTTTATTTTTCAGAGAGGAAAACCAACAGTAACATTAAAAATTTGGGGGGATTTATTTTTATTACTATGTGTTTGTGTATGTGTGTATTTTGTTTGCACATGTCTGTGCACCATGTTCATACAGTGCGTTTAGAGGCCAAAAGAGGGCATCAAATTCCCTTGGAATTGGAGTTATAGACTGTTGTGAACCCATCATGTGGGTGATATGTGTCTAACCCAGATACCCTGGAAGAGCAGTCAGTGTTGAACTGTCTATCTCTCTAGCCCTAAGTTAAATTTCTTTTCCCTCTTTCTTGTGTACAAACTGTTTTTCAAATCCTCTACCCTTGCTTAATTTTCAAAATTTATGAAAAGTCAAAATCGTTAGACATAGCTCACCCTAACTTGTCAAGTTTTCAAACATGGCTCATGATATCAGGGGAACATAGCATGTGTCAACTGGACAGAGATATGAGAGGCCAAATTAAATCACTTTGATAGGTCCAGGGACTCTGTTCATGTGTCTTGTGAGTACTGAAATATTTATTGAGCACAAATGACACAAGGAAGCTGGAAACTCAAGATGATGAGATACATAAAGGTCAGCAGAATTCTCAGGGAAGTGGAGAGAAAGGCCAAGGTAAAACCAGCAGGTCTGTGAATGACAGGGCTGAGGTATGAGGTAAGCGTGTGTGTATGTGAAGGGGGAATAATAGTTCACAGATTCCAAATAAGTGTTTGCAGAAACCAATATGAATGTCTGGATGTAAGAGTCTTTCCTGGACCTTTGGGTATTTGTTGTTGTTGCTATTTGCTTTGTTTTTCTTGGTGACATGAGCAGTTACAAAGGTGTCAGCTTACTGTGCATAGACAATGTGACTTTCTGGCTTTTGCCCTGGCATCATCATCTTGCTTGTGAGCGCTGTCAGTACAGGCAATTCCTACTGAATATCTTAATTACCATCATTTTAATCTAGAGCTCATTTTAAGGCTCAGAAAACCAACGTGGAAAATAGAGAAGATTCTTCTTAGAAAGGTCAGCGCAGCAACTCCTCAGTCTCAGATGCTGTGAAAGCCGGTTCAGCTCTGATCTCCAATTCTCTACCTTCTGTAGCAGGCTTGCAGATGACTTGCCTCTTTCGGAATCTTTGTCGTACCTCCAACATTTTCCTTCCTGACTTCCTAGATAAAATGGCCATTTAAATGCACCTTTCCTATCAGACCTAGCTGAATGGTCTCCATTCTTTGAATTGAAGGTAAAGGAGAAAGGAAAACGTAAACTTAACCATTTTCCTTTAATATGAACCTACAAGTTAGCCTCAGTGATTTTTCTTTCTTTCTTTCTTTCTTTTTTTTTTTAATAGCATCTGCTCCTCTCCTCCAGGCAGCTCATGTTTTCCCAGCAGCGAGGAGAATGAGTTATGCACACAAATGCACGAATGCTTAAAGTTACCTCATCGTATTAGAATTGTGGGGGTGGGGAAAGAAATTAGTTTGCTCTGAATAACTAGGATGAGAGTTTTTGCAGGCAGTTGCTCAGAATGAAAACTTTAACTGCAAAGTAGTTGGTCTGAGAAGAAAAAAAAGTAAAGAAAGAAAATGTTTAGTTATTTGGGAAGATAAGATTTTAACAACTGTGCCTCATCTATTTAAATAAAATTCACCTTCTGGTTCATCTTAACTGACTCCCACCAGATTGTATGAATGAATTATGTTTTTGAATCTAGAATAGAAAATGATGACAGCTGATTTTTAGTGAAGCTGACCTCTTGTAATATTTAATTATTTTATTGTACTCTACTTCTGATTTCTGAACAAAATGAGCATGGACTTTGCTTTTTAACTTCAAATCTAGTTTTACTCTTGCTTCATGGTGCCCTAACAGACTCCAAGTGTGGCTGTTGACTCAGCTTCACCTGGACCCTGAGTGTAGCATCTTGACTATGGGGCTAATTAAAAATGTTGAGTGGCATCAATTCAAATTGGGAAGAATCGCTCGGTTTGTGACGGGGGAAGTGAGAGTAGGAAAATAGGAAAACATCAAAAACAGTTCTTAGACTTCAATTCAGAAAAGGGTGTCTTTCAAACCTTTAATTCAACTCGAATGCCTTGTATGTCAATGAAATGTGATATTCTTTTAAAGAGCATTAGGTTGAATATAAAGCAACTCTTAGACTCTCCAGAGAGACCTTTCATTAGTGGTTCTTTTTACAACATCTGGCGAGTGATTTTTAATAGGCTGAAATTAGTGTCTTTTTTCCTTTCAATTTTCTATGCTAAAACTATTAGGAAGATTACTTGTGGTTCAGAAAACTAAACAAAAATCATAATACTTGCCCTACTTAATATGTCCTTTGTAATTCATTTGGAATATAAAAGCAGTTTTTGTGTCCTTAAGAAATTTGAGCACCAGACTACAAGTAATTCTCTCTGCCCTAGCCAAGATCCTGGGGTACAGAGGAGTAGAACACCCCTCCTAGCAGGGTCACTCCACTGCATTAGTGATTATAGAAAATCACCAAAATCCACTTCCTTAGAGAGTCCACGAGGGGGTTCTAAAGAGATCTGGAGTCCTACACAGTGGCATATACCTGAAATCTCGAAACTCAGAAGGCCAAGGTAGAAGGATGGTGAGTTTGAAGCCAGCCTGGGGGTTGTAGTAAAACCCTGTTAGAGAAAGTGAGAAGGCAAGAGCAAACAAGCGAGATAGATCTGAAAGAAAAAAAATCACAGGGCAGCAGACATTAGGAGTGTTCAGCAACACTTGTAGAGAGCAGTTATCCATGACAGAGATTCTGCAAACAGACCTTAGAGGAAGGGGTAAACAAATGAATTATTGTAATGAATCACTGGGTCCAGAGTGATGACTACTAGCTGGTAAAGGCTAAAAGTAAGTGTTTATTACACTTTCCAATATCCTTTGCTGTTAGGTATAGACAGGTGAATACATTTCAGCCGGAAGAATCTAAGTAGAAATGTCACAAGCAACCGCTGAGAAATGTCGTTCCGAAGACAAGGTTTGTGAAGTGTTAACCTCCTCATGTCTTCCTCCAGCCCAATTACCCACATTGTAAATGCTGTCCTCTGGGCTGCAGGTACTTATATTAATTGGCTGATGAGAAATAAGTACCTTGAGTTTCTGATATTAACTAATACCATACCAGCTTTGGGCTACCTACTCTCATTTCGATTTTTCTATTTAACCTAATGTCAATCTAAATAATGTTTGTGGCTGAAGGACTGTCTAGAAAATATTTGCATCATAACTGATGTGTGTGCAGAGTTATTTAATGAAGGTATTTCTAGTGAAAGTTTCAAAAATAAAGTGCAACCTGTCCCTTGAAGTGTTCAAGTCCCATCAGTGGATGGGAGATACTGGAGAGCCAAGGTTACATGTCACAAGTGTGTTGAAGTCAGTGGCGATGATGTGAGTGTTTAATTGCAATATGGACAGTTGCCATGGGTGTATGAATGTAGAAATCTGTGTTGTTTACACCCAGATTATACCCAGCATTTTACATGAAGCAGCATCGTTCTTGATTGTTCCATGCAAGCGGTTGACCATGCTCTTAACTCATGAATGTTTCTCTGGTTATATAGTTTGAACCAAGTTAGTTCCTAACTATGTTTTTCTTTCTAAAAGATTAGAAATCCATAGCTCTGCTACAGCCATAGTCTGTGTTGATGTCTATGGGTCCTATGGCCACTGGAGGCCATGAGAATGCCGAGTCTGGGATGCCACACCTGTTCTAGGGCCATACTGTTGTAGGGGGCCATCCTGATACGGGTGGCCTGTGCTGCTACCCAGAACCTTGGAGATATCCAGGCCAGGCTGCAGCTGAGGGCTATGTGTTGGTTGAAGGCCTACTGTACCCAGTGTCTGTGGTGATGTCTATGGCTCCTGTCACCACCAAAGATCGTACAGACTCCCAAGATCTGGGCTGACACTTGAGGCCATGTTGGTTTTCGAGGGTCATGCTGCCACCAGGGCCATACAAATCTGAGTGGCCTGTGCTGCCACCCAGTGTCATGGTGACATCTGGTCTAGACTGTGGCTGGGAACCACATTTGGGTCCGTGGCCCTACTGCAGCAGGGGTCTGTATGATTTCTGTGGCTGCTGGGATCTGGCCCATTACCTGGGCCATGTGGAGTCTGGGGACCACGTTGTTGCTGGGCACAAGTTGCTCTGAGAAGCCTGCGCTGCCATCCCAGCCCATGGTGACATTCAAGTCCAAGTTGCTGCTGCTGGCCATGTCTGGGACCGTGGTGCTGCTGCAGCAGGGGTTTGTGTTATGTACATTGCTCATGTTACCACATGGGCCCCTGTCAATTATGTGTTGAACTGTGTTTTGGAAGTACGAGAGCCTTGCTGAGCTGGTCCTGCCCCTTACTGGTCCAGGGAGAGCTGACCCTGCCCCTCACCTGAGGGGGATGATCCCAGAGGGTCGGACTGACCAACTCAGCTACTACCCAGGCATATAACCAGGGCTTTGAGTTGGCACTCCTCAACATCTACCCCCTCTATGACCTGCTGGAGCACATAAAGGGACTGGTCCTGAAGAAGAATCATAGCCAAGAATCCCCATGACTCTGGCAACAGCAGAATACTGGAGAGGAGATTCAGTGAGGGTCCAGTATTGATGGTGTACCAGAAGTCAGAGGCCTTCAAACAGACCAATAACACATTACACAACGAACGTTTGCAAGTAAAGCTGTTTGGATGAAAGGGTCTACTGCTTAATACACAGCAGCTGCCAATGCCACTGAGACTAAAGAAGAAGTAATGGAGAGGTGGGAATGATGAAGGAGGAGAGCAGTCTGATTTGAGTCCAGGGATAGTGATACCTCTAGCAATGTTTTGATTATTGAGAATTGTTTCAGCTATTCAGAGTTTTCCTTTCTGTGTGTTTCTAGATGAAGTTAAAAACTGTCATCCCTTCAAGTTCTGTGAAGAATTGGAATTTTGATAGGAGTTGCACTGAATCCGTCAATTGCTATTGGTAGGATGATCATTTTTACTCTACTAATCCTGCTGATCCATGAGCATGGGAGATCTTTCCATCTTCTGATATATTCTTTAATTCCTGTTTTCAGGTCTTAAAGTTTCCCTATGCAAGTCTTTACTTGCTTGGTTAGGGTTAGCTCAAGATATTTTATATTCTTTAAGGTTATTGTGAAAGACACTTTTTTCCTGATTTTTTTCTCTGAGTTCATTTGTGCCCCGTTTCATTTTTAACTTTGTTAATTTGTTCCATCTCTGACTTTCAGTTAATTTGGATAAGGGTTTGTCAATCTTCTTGATTTCCTCAAAGAAGCAACTCTTTGTTTCATTGTTCTTTGTATATTTTGTTTCTATATGTTTTCTATATGAGAAGGTTACTGATTTTTGTGAATTAGTTTTGTAACCAGGTACTTTGGTGAAAGTGTTTATTAGCTGTAAGAATTTCCCAGTGGAATTTTTAGGGTCACTCATGTATACTATTATATCATCTACAAACAAAGATACTTTGAGTTCTTCCTTTCCAATTTGTATCCCTTTGATCTTGCTTCTCTAGCTTAGACTTCAAGTGTTATATTGAATAGGTATGGAGCAGATAACCTTACCTTGTTCCATATCTTAATGGAACTCCTTTGAGTTTCTCTCCATTTAAGTTGATATTGGCTATAAACTTGCTGTTAACTGTCTTCATTATGTTTAGGCAAGTCCCTTGTATTCCTAATTTCTCTTGCACTTTTATCATGAAGGGGTGTTGGGCTTTGCCAAAGGCTTTTTCTGCATCTAATGAGATGATCATGATGTTTTTGTCTTTCAGTTTGTTTATATGGTAGATTACATTTATTGATTTGTGTGTGTTGGATCTTCCCTGCATCTGTGGGATGAAACTGACCAGATCATGGTGTATGATCTTTTTGATGTACTTTTGGGTTCAGTTTGCAAATAATTTTACTGAGAATTTTTTGCATCTGTGTTCATAAGGATATTGGTCTATACTTCTTTATTTGTTGGGTCTTTAGGTAGTTTGGATGTCAGGGTAACTGTGGTCTTATAAAACAAATTGGACAATGTTTCTTCAGCTTCTATTTTGTATATTAATTTGAGAGCATTGGCATTAATTCTTCACTGAAAGTCTGGTAGAATAACACTACACTACACTAAAACCATCTGGCCCTGGGCTTTTATTGGTTGGGAGATGTCTAGTGACTACTTCTATCTCACTAGGGATTATAAGTCTGTTTAAGTTGCTCATCTGCTCTTGATTTAATTTTGGTAAGTAGTAGGTATCAATAAAATTATCCATTTTTTTATATTTTTCAATTTGGTGAAGTATGATTCTCTGGATTTCTTCAATGTCTGTTGCTATGTGCCCTGTTTTATTTTTAATTTTGTTAATTTGTTCTATCTCTGACTTTCAGCTAATTTGGATAAGTGTTTGTCAATCTTTTTGATTTTCTCAAAAAACCAACTCTTTGTTTTATTGTTCTTTCTATATTTTGTTTCTATTTTACTGATTTCAGTTCTGAGTTGGATTATTTCTTTCCATCTGTTCCTTTTGAGTGTTATTTCCTCATTTTGTTCTATATATTTCAGGCATTCTCCTCAATTGTTAGTATGAGATCTCCAAAACTTTTCATATAATCATTTAGTGCTAAAAGTTTTCGTTTTAGTACAACCTTCACTGTGTTCCATATGATTGGGTGTGGCCACTGGGAATTCCAGGTAAATGTGCTTTTACGTATTAGGAGCTGACACTTAGGAATGGAGATGGCCTAGGAAGGGGTGATGGGGGTGTTCACTGGAGGTAAGAAAGCAGGGTATTCCACCAACATCTGCTTAGTTTGCTGGGAATGGGGATAGGCAATGATGAGAGGCCACAGCAGACGGTCTGATATAGAACTAGGAGTGAGATTTGAAAGTATGAAGGAACAGGTGAAGATCTGCAGTTAGCCTCCCTGTTATGCTGAACAAAGTGGCCTGTGGTTCCAAGTTAATGCTTGTTGGAGCTGGAGGCTGGGATAAAGCAATGAGTGAGAAGAAGAATGTATGGAAGGGAAGATCTGGATAATCCATTGGAGAAGGGTGCAGAGAAAAATTGGTACCAACACTGGAAACTTCTGGGAAGCATTTATTTTTAACTCACACAGTTCAATTAAAATTTGTCAAATTTACATTGAATAATTTGCTTTGTGATTGTTTGGTTTATCAACTTGTTACTACCTAGAATCATCCAGGTGGAAACAGAGTCTTAGTGAGGAATTAGTGACATAGTTTGGCCCGTGGACACATCTGTAGATGACTACCTTAATAAAGTTAATTGATGTGGGAGTACCCAGTCAACTGTGAGCAGCACCATATCTTAGGCATGGGTTCCTGAACTATGTAAGAGTAGAGAAATTGATTTAAACACTTGGAAGCAAGCAAACAAGACAGCATGGTGTGTATTCATTTCTCTCTGCTCTTGAACATGTGTGATGTGATGTTATCAGCTCTCTCAAGTCTTTCTTGATGGGTTATAAACTGGAATTGTAAAATGAATAAATTCCCTTCCCTCTACATTGCTATTCCTCAGGATGTTTAATCACAAGAATAGAAGTTAAACTGAGACATACACAAAATAAATAAAAAAAAGTGTTATAAAATCTCTACACAAATATTTAGATCCAGGTAATTTGTCAAGTAAATTACCTGTTTACCATTTCACTGACTCCTTCTCTAATTATCTTATTATCTTTTTGTCCTACTTGTTTTAAGTTTAATTTCTTTTTCTCCCTCCCTCCCTGGTGTGGGAAGTCCTTCTGTATATGTGTTACTTTTATTTGTTAATGAATAAATAAACACTTTGAGCCTATAGCAGGGCAGAACAGAGCTAGGCAGAGAAAACTAAGCTGAATGCTGGGAGAAAGGAGGCAGAGTCAAAAGAAGCAGTGTAGCTCTACCGGAGACAGATGCTGGATGGAACTTTACCATCCAGCCACAGCCACGTGGTGATACACAGATTAATAGAGATGGGTTAGTTTAGGATATCAGTTAGCCGGAAATACTCTAGATTTGTTGTCCAAGTAGTGTTTTAAATAATATAGTTTCTTTGTGATTATTTCAGGACTGAGCACTTGGGAACAAACAAGCAGCCTCCTACAACAAATTGGTATGCCAATGTGGGGCTGACTACATTCACGTAAAACCTGAGAAAGCTTGGAATTCTAAACACGGAAAAACAAAGTTTAGCCACATTTTTTTCAACTGAGGGCATGCAGAAGCTCCATTAAGAGAGGCTTCCTGATTCAGCTTTAGCTGCAAAAACCTTGCAGCTCTTTTAAGAGCCCCACCACCAAACACTTAAATGGTGTTGATGAATAGCCGGCAGCATGCTTCTTGGTGGTGGTAGGGGCCTTGAAACTCCATTGAGTTGTAGTAATAAACATGGCTCCCACTGATACCTCCTCCATGAGGCTAGACTCTCAGAAAGCTAAGAAATGGGCTGGATCCAGCTGTCAAAGCCATGGATTTAATGTAGCCATATCACTTAGCAAATTAAAGACTCATATCATCAGAAAAAGAGAGATATGCAATAAAGATCGATTGAGATGAAGAAAACCTCTAAATGGTTTACAGTGTGTTTAAAAATATATGTAAGCTTGGAAGAGAAAAGAAAAAGGATAATGTCCTTAAAATAAAAAAGAAAGAAAGAGAGTAGTTGGGTGTGGTGGCATATACCTTTAATCCCAGCACACGGGAGGCAGAGGCAGGCAGATCTCTGTGAGTTCGAGGCCAGCCTAGAGTACAAGAGCTAGTTCCAGGACAGGCGCCAAAGCTACAGAGAAACCCTGTCTCAAAAAACAAACAAACAAAAAATAGAGGTTAATAGATAGTCATCTATAATAGTCAAGCTTATTGTCATGTTAGTTATATTTTCTAGATATATAGAGATATACTTCAGTTAGATAGATATTCTTCAAACCTTTCAAAGACTACAGAATATGGCATTTAAAATGTTTAAGAATTTAGGACTTTTTATGACAGTGAGACACATATGCTCCTGGCAGTACCAATAACTTCAAGAGGATGATGGGCATCCAAGAGGCTCCTTATGGAGTTGGTTAACCATTCAGGCAAGAAACTGCTCTTGATACTATGCTGTATGAACTGGACATGCAGGACCCACAGAGAAATGACTGCTGAACTTGCCTAAAGGTGAAATGTCCTTTGGGGTTCCTACTATATGAAAGAGTCTGCCAGACCTTCTGCAGGACACAGAAGAAAGCAACTGATGGACTTTGCCAATACAAGGCAGAATAGGTCTTCACATTTCCTGCTTCATGGAAATGTCTGCTGGGTACTATGGGCCTGTAGGCTGGATATTGGATGCCCTAATGATACAGAAGAACTTTGGGTGACTGTTCAGGTAGTGAGATGTCTCTGTCAATTCTAGAGTTTTGGAAGTTGCTTACAATGAACTTCCTGTTAATTTAGGTAATATTATAGCCTTCTGGAGTCTTTTATAGAGTTGAAGAATAAATAGTTATAGTTTTCCTTAGTTATGATAAGAGATAAAGTAGATATAAATATTCTGACTTTAATTTACTTGATATCTGTTTTATTATATGTAATTTTACCATGTTAAAGTTAAAACCTTCCTTTTTATTTAAACAGAAAAGCGAAATGGTATGGGATGTCCTTCTGTATATGTGTTGCTTTTATTGGTTAATGGTAAAGAAATTGCTTTGAGCCTATAGCAGGGCAGGGCAGAGCTAGGCAGGGAAAACAAAATTGAATGCTGAGTGAAAAAGGTGGAGTGAGATAGACACCATGTGCCACTGCCAGGTACAGATGAGCCAGAATCTTGCTGGTAAGCCACAGCCACATGGCAATACACAGATTAAAAGAAATGGGTTAAATTAAGATGTAAGAGCTAGCCTGTTTGAAGGAATCTACTTGTTTGTCCCAGCTGCCCAGAACTGAAATAACCAGATGGAAACTGTATTAATTAAATCACTGCTTGGCCCATTAGCTTGTGCATCACCATGAGGTTGTGGCCTACCAGCAAAGTTTCAGCTTGTCTCTCTTTGGTGGTGGCCCCATGTCTTTTCTCTGACTCTGCCTTCTTCCTCCCAGCATTCAATTTAGTTTTCCCCACCTACCTCTATTCCTTGTACAGGCCCAAGACAGTTTCTTTGTTAATCAATGGTATTGACAGCCTACATACAGAGGGGAATCCCACATCACCTCCCCTTTTCTGTTTAAATAAAAGGAAGGTTTTAACTTTAACATATTAAAATTACATAAAACAGGTATCAAGCAAGAATTACAGTTACAATATTTATATCTACTTTATCTTTTATCATAACTAAGGAAAACTATAACCATAACTATAAATTCTTCAACTCCATCAAATACTCCAAAAGGATACAATATTTCTTAAGTAAAAAAGTTCATTGTAACCAACTTCTAAAACTCTAGATTTGACAGAGACTTCTCTCTATCTCTCTGCCTGGACAGTCATCCAAAGTTCTTCTGTACTGTTGGGGCATTCATCTTCAGCCCACAGACCTACAGTATTTGGAAGATTTTTTCCACGAAGCAGGAAATTTTAAAGACAGTTCCACCTATATTGGCAGTTTGTCAGTCACTTTTTTCTGTGTCCTGCAGAATGTCTAGAAGTCTCATGAAGTAGGAATCCCAAAACCATATCACCTTTAGGCAAGTTCAGCAGTCATTTCTCTGTGGGTCCTGCATGTCCAGGCAAGAGCAGTTTCTTGCCTAAATGGCTATCAAACTCAATAATGAGCCTCTTCAATGCCCATCTTCAATGTGCAATGAGCAAATGTGACTCATTGTCATGAAAAGTCCTAAGTTCTTAAATATTTTAAATGTCATATTCTGTAGTCTTTGAAAGGTTTGAAGAATGCCTATCCATCCGAAATACATCTCTGTACATCTAGAAAACCTAACTATCATGACTACAAGCTTGACTATTATAGATGACTATCTATTACATTACATTTTTAAATGAGGTGCACAAATACAATGCCTTAATCAAGAACAAAATATACCTTAAATTTGCATCAATAAACCAAGATCCATACCCATGCAAATCTCTATAATATATCCCCCTTAATGTAAACAAACATTTTTAAACAATATTTGGGAATATATGAGCTTACTTTTTTCTCCAAATTAATTCCTACTGTTTATTGGGTAAAGGGGTGTTCAAGACAACCTTTCAGGGTTTCTTGGTCCATCAAACCATATTAGTCTGGAAGAAATCCACAGGTTCTCATCCTCTGTGGAAACAAAAGAAGAACCTCTTCTCCAAAGTAACATATCCTTAGATCTATATTTTGAAATCAAGATACCTTTAAAATATATATGCTGGTTTAGCTTAGCAGCCCATACAATGAAATCTCTCTCTGTACTTAGCTCCTTCATAGTCAAAAAATTTAAAGACAACATAATAATATACATAATACAGATTCTCTGTGTATTTTTCATATTTATATGGCTTATTTTACTCCTTTTAATCTATGACTATGTCTGTACTGTCTCTTTAAAGACTTTGTTTTATTTAAAAAAAAACATTTAACTCTCTATACTCTTTTTCTTTTCTTTCCCAAGTCTACATACATTTATCTAACCTGTGATCCATTTGGAGGTCTTTTGTGTCTGAATCTGTCCTCTTGTGTATCTGTAATTCTTTACTGTCCAGGAGCACTTCTTAAAATGCTAAGCACTTCTTCAAAACTAGTGTAATTACTAGGGTATATACGGTACGGTCTGCTTGTTCCACACAGTCTAACATGTTAGAAGTCTGTTTACTGCCTTTGAAAGCCATGCACATTGCCCCAGTTCCAAGTATGCAGCGGGTCTATGTTGAGCCATTAAGAAGTTTATAACACGCTGCTTACAAAGCCCATTTAAATGCTTGGTCTCCTGAAAGAGCCAGAGTTTGTGCTGGGAGCACAGCCCCAAAAGCTGGCAGTTTCAAAACGGCTTAGCTTTTTTTCTTTATTCTGCTACTGCTGAATCAGGAAGACCTCTCTTAATGGAGTTGTGGCATGCTGCCAGCAAAATGCTTGCTACCAAGGAGCCATGCTTAACTCTGTTCTTTTGTGTCTAAAATTACTTTTTAAGCTTTCTAAGGTTTTAAGTGGATTTTAATTATCCACGTTGGCTCCAATTTGTTGCAAGGAGGATGCTTGTTCATTCTGGCCACCCAGAACTAAAATAATCACATGGAAACTGTGTTAATTAAATGACTGCTTGGCCCATTAGCGCTAGTGTCTTATTGGCTAACTCTTATATATTAATTTAACCAATTTCTATTAATCTGTGTATTGCCACATGGCAGTGTCTTACCAGGTAAAATCCCAGCATCTGTCTCCGGTGGATCCATGGTGTCTCTCTCACTCTGCCCTTCTTTCTCCAAGCCCTCAGTTCATTCCTCCTTGCCTACCTAAGTTTTGTCCTATCAACAGGCCAAGGCAGTTTCTTTATTAACCAATGAAAGCAACATATAGACAGAAGGACCTCCTACACCAACAGTTTCTGTGTGGTTATTTTGGAACTGAGTAGCTGGGAACAAACAAGCAGTCTTCTCCTATTTCTTCCTCTTTCCCTCCCTCCTTTTCTCCCTCCTTCCCTCTCTCTCTCTTTTTCCCTTCCTTCCTTCCTTCCTTCCTTCTTTCTTTCTTTGTTTCTTTTTCCCCCTAGTTTCTAAGTTGGAAATGTAGTTTATTGATCTTGTACCTTTTGTACTTTTTTTTCCTTTTCTAGTACTTTCCTTTAATGGGTTATATTTCTTTTAGCACTGATTTTATAGCATGTCTGAATGTTTAGGCAAGTTTTCATTGAGATAGATGTTGTTTTTACAATGTCTCTTGAGGTACATTTTGATACATGGATTATTTGGAAGGTGCCCAACTCTCTTTCTGTTATTGATTTCTATTTTAATTATGTTGTTATCTGACAACATAATTTTTTATTATTTTTAGACTTTTAAATATGTTAATATGTGCCTTATGTCTTGAATGTGGTTTATCTTGAAGAACATTTCATGTGAGATTGAAAAGAATATGTGTTTGGCAGCTGTTGGAGGGAATATTCAAATTGATTGATGGTGCTGTTCAGGTCAATGACATCCTTACTGATTTTCTGCCTGCTTGATCTATCAATTGCTGACAGAAGGCTGTTGAAGTCCCTGAACATAATAGTGGCCTTGTCTTCTCCCGCTGCAGATCTATCAGTTTCATGTTCAGTTGTTAACTTCACACACAGTTACTAGCATGCTATATTTTTTTAATTTTAATTTGGAGAATTGACCCATTCTTCATGATTCCATCTTGTTTTCAAATCTACTTTTAAAAAGAGATTTTTGTAATATCAGTAGAATAGTATGTCTTTCTCCACTCATCTGCTTTTAAATACTGTCTATATCTTTTAAAATGGGTTTATTAAAGAGAACGTGTTGTTGGATATTTTTAATAAAGCCTTCTTTGATATACTGTGCCTCCCTCCCATTTTGATTTTCAGATCAGAGTTTCACTGTGTAGCTCAGGCCACCCTTTACCCTGTGATTCCCTTGCCTCTGCTCCCTATGTGCTAAGATGACAGACATGAGCCATCATGTCTAACATTTTAATCCCTGTTTTGTAATTTTTAAACTATTCATATTTAAAGTGATGAATGCTTTGTCTGAATTAATGTTATTAACCTTGTTATTAATTAATAATGTTATCAACCATGGTTATTAACTGTTTTGTATATGTTGCCAGAGGCTTTTACTATCTATTCAGGTTTTAGTTAAGGATTTTTGAGTGATTCCATGGTGTCTCTTAACATATGTCATCAATCATTATCATTGACAAAATATTTTAATGCTGTATTTAAAGTTTACAGTATATGTTTTAAGCTAATATACATGTATTTAAAAATAATGTTCTACTATTTCCTATATGGTACAATTACATGACAAAAGGTTATTTCCAATTATTCCCTTTGTCCTTTGTAACATTGCCATTATTAACAATGCTATTATTGTTAATCAGCAATGCTATTATTAATTTTAACAGCCATCTTTTTGACTGCAGAAAGATGGATGCATATTTATTTTACCACTTATTCTTTTTTCAATGATCTTTCCTTCCTTGTCCACTAATATTTTCATCTGTATTATTTTCCTTTTGTTTTATTTCTTTGTGTGTGTATGTATGTGCATTTTCTGTGTGTCTGGATATATATATTCGTGTAGATGTTCCCTGTCCTTGTTTATGTATGTATGTGGAGACCAGTCTACATTTAAGTGCTGGTCCCTAGAAACTGTTTCCCTTGTTGTGGAGACAAACTGTTTGGCTTAGAGATCACCAAGTAGGCTCAAATGGCTGACTACTGAGCCCTCAGGATCAGCTCGGCTCTATTGCCCTAGTACTGGGATTACAAGCTATTCCACAAAGCCTGAGTTTTTGTACATCCATTTGGAGAATCAAACTCATGTATTCACATCTATGTTGAGGCACTTCCTGACTGAACTGACTTCCCAGGCCTCGATTCATTTTCCTGACATTTTCATTTGAATCTCTTGAAGTACGGCAGGTCTACAGAACATAAATTCACTGATTTTGCTTGTGTGACAGTATACATTTTTTTCTTGTTTGACAGTATCCTATTCCCCGCTCCCTTTTTTTGAGACAGGGCTTCTCTGTGTAGCCCTGGCACTCCTGGAACTCATTCTGTAAACCAGGTTGGCTTCAAACTCACAGAGATCCACCAGCCTTTGTCTCCAGCGTGTTGGGATTAAAGGTGTATGCCACCATTCCCCAGTGACAGTATATTTATATCTACTTTACTTTTAAAGATACTTTTGTTGATCATAGTGTTTTACCCCCTCCACACCTTAAAGTATGGTACTTTATTATCATGGTTTTCAACAATCTCTGTTGTGATATTGGCTATCATTCTTTTCCTTGTACCTCCGAAGGTATGTTCTCCATCTGGTTTCAGAGTTTCTTTTAGTTTCCATTATGCTATTTAAAGTTTTAGGATTTGTTGCTGTCAGTCTCAGCTTCCTAAATGTTTCTGTTGGCCATTGGTTTTGGAAAATTCTTGGCTATTGTTACTTGAGATCCTTCTGTACTTTCTTTTTTCTCCCTGATGTTCCAATGGAGAATAAGTACTTTTCAACATTTGATATTTACCCAGAGCTCTTAATTTCCCCCCTTACCCCACTATTGCTCTTCTGTTTGCATTGCATTTTCGGTAGGTCATTTTGACCTGTCAACAAGTTCAGTGGTTTTTTGTTTTTCCTGCTTAGTTGGGTCAAATCTGATGAGCTCATCAAATATATTGGTTATTTCTATGTTTCTATTGCAATGTTTTGGGTTTCTGAATTTCTCTTCAATTCTTTTTCACAGTTTCCACACCTCTGCTTTGCTATCTCTCTTGTCTTGCAGGTTCTAATAGAACCCATAAAATAGTAATTCCAGTTATTCTAAATTCTTTTGTCTAATAATTCAACCATCGGTGTCATGTCTGAATCAGATTCTGTTGCTTGGTTTGTCCCTTTGAATTTAGATTCCTGCCTTCTCCTGTGTCTTACAATTTTTGTTTGATACCAGATTTTCACCTGGATGGTAGGAGCTAAAGTGTACAGATTTACGTGATATATGAGGACTTACATTAATGTTACTTTAAAATGACTGTTTAATGTTTCCTGTAGCTTAGGTGCTAGAGGCTTCAAATCATTTCATTGTGTTTGATTAGGTCTCCTGTTGACATTGGACTTTTTCTAAAAGTTTGTCAGAATGAATCTGTGTCTTAAGATTCAATCATTTGTAATCCACTATTTTGAAAGAGCCTATAGTAGTCTATCTATCTATCTATCTATCTATCTATCTATCTATCTATCTATCTATCTATCTATCTATCTATCTATCTATCTATATCTATCTATCTATCATCTATCTGTCTATCTATCTATCTATCTATCTATCTATCTATCTATCTATCTATCAATCATCTATCTGTCTATCTATCTATCTATCTATCTATCATCTATCTGTCTGCCTATCTATCTATCTATCTATCTATCTATCTATCTATCTATCTATCTGTCTATCCTAATGTGTATACACACACACATACACATAGGTATACCTTTAGTAAGGTGGAACAGTTGATTATTTTGGGGTTACATCTTGGGTGTGCCTATGTTTCGATGCTGTCCCTCATCTTTTCGGAGTTTCCAAAGGTCCAAGTGAGTGTCTCCTTCCTGCTCAGCTACTCAATGTCTTTCCTTTCTTCTGCATTCCCTTTATGTGTTTGAGGCTCTGCCTTCTTCAGGTGAGACGGGAGCCCCCGAGAGGCTAGAGTATGAAGAGATTCTTTCTCTAAGCAAAGGTTCTGAAAATGCCTTCTTCCCTGGGAAATTTGGCTTCGTTGTGAAGAGGCTGTATGCAGATTAGAGGTTCTCAACCAGTGGGTAGCAATCTCTTAGCTTAGATAGTTATATTATGGTTCATAACAGTAGTAAAATTATAGTTATGAAGTAGCAATGAAATAATTTTATGGTTGGGGGTTACCACACATGAGGAACTGTATTAAAAGTCACAATAAAAGGTTGAGAACGTCTGTTCCAGATGTACTTTTAAAACTTTTTTATTTAATTTTTTTATTTTACATACCAACCACAGTTTCCCCTCTGTCCCCTCCTCCTGTTTCCTCCCCCACACCTTCCCCCAACTCAACCCCCCATCTACTCTTCAGAGAGGATAAGGCCTCTGGTGGGGGGTTTACCAAGCCTGACATATCAAATTGAGACAGGACCAAGCTCCCCTCCCCCATTTTTAGGCTGAGCAAGGTATCCCTCCATAGGGAATGGGCTCCAAAAAGTCAGTTCATGCACTGGGGATTAATCCTGGTACAACTTCCAGTGGTTCCACAGACTTCCCAAGCCACAGAATTTTCACCCACATTCAGAGGCTCTAGTTCGGCTCCATGCAGGTTCCCCAGCTATCAGTCCAGAATCAGTGAGGTCCCATTTGCTTGGATCAGCTATCTCTGTGGGTTTCCCCACCATGATCTTGACCCCTTTGCTCATATAATCCCTTCTCCATTTTTACAGTGATTATTTCTTTGCTGAGAAAGAAGCAGAGGGCATTTTATGGTCTCTTCTTACATTTTCATTGAGAATATGGTAAATTTCTTGGAGTTCTATACTAGGATGTCCAGACCTTGAGCCTTATCCAGTCTTCATGAGTTTATATCATGGTCACTTCAGTAATGCTTGAAATTTATTATTTTGGTGTGCCTACCTCTGTATGACTTAGATTTGTCTCTTCCAAGCAGGCAGATCTGAGCGCCATGGTTTTGGATACACCTGCTATTTCTGAATTTGGGGTAACTGTTTGCTTTGTGATCTTATTTATCCAACAGTAAAAGTAAATCATTCACATTCTGTTTTTCCTATAGTGACAATAGTAAGTATCCTCCAATCTGTGTCACTGAACCAGGGCAGTTTCTGTCATAATTGACAATCAGGGAATCAGCCCAAACATTTGCCTGTGAATATACGAACAGAGAAAAACATAGAGTCATATACCAATAACAATGGGTAGAGAAACAAGAGAGCATAAAGGGGATGAATGGAAGCAAAGTATAATTGTCTACATGCTATGATTTTGCATGCTAATTTGGGCATTGGTGTAGGAGTTTCTTCTGTTTATGTGTTGCTTTCATTGGTTAATGAATAAAGAAACTGCCTTGGCCTTTTGATAGGGCAAATCTTAGGTAGGCAGGGGAAACAGAACTGAATGCTGGGAGGAAAAAGGGCAGAGTGAGAAAAACCATGGATCCTTTGCCTGTGATGGATGCCGGTTAGAATCTCCTGTAAGCCACTGCCACATGGAGATATGCAGATTAATGGAGATGGGTTAAACTAATATGTAAGAGTTAGCCAATAAGAAGTTAGAGCTAATGGACAAGCAGTTTTTTAATTAGTACAATTTCTGTGTGGTTATTTTGGGTGTAAGCTAGTTGGGTGGCTGGGACAAACAAGAGGCCCTTTCTCTTACAACAGGGCATTAATACAAAATCTACTTTATATATGATTCTATATATAGAGAATTCGAGAAGAGAACAGATAGATTTTAATGTTAGAAAATAGACTTTGTAATGTTTCAGATAATGTATAGTAGGTTATTAAAAAGGAGTAATAAATCTGTGTAGTGGTAGTACTTGGGAGATAGAGGCAGGATGATCTCTGTGAGTTCAAGGCCAGCCTAGTCTACAGAGTACATTCTAGGACAGCCAGAGCTATACAGAGAAACCCTGTCTCAAAACAGAAACAATAACAGCAGCAGTAGCAGCAGCAGCAGCAACAAAAACAGCAACAACAAAAAAACAAAAACAAAAATTAGATTTTGAGGCTATGAAAAATTTGGATTATGGCATTGTTATATAAATAAACATTCACTGAACCCATTAAGTTGTGCCTAGAAAATTGTTGTACTAGATGGTATATCAATAACATTTTAATAAATCTTGTGATTCTTGGAAAATGCAATATAAAATGATATATTTACCTAATGGTAGTAAGCACTTTAAGATATTTTGGAATGCATGACTCATAGTATCTTCAAATCCACTTCAAAATTACCTAGGAACAATTTTATTCAAGAAGTAAAGTATTTAACATTAAGATCTATAAAACTGAAGTACCTAAATAAATGATTTAATATTGGAATATTACACAGTCAAGAGTTAATTAGCCAAGATACAACTCTTCTTTGTTTGTCTTGTTTCATTTTGTTTTTTTGAGACAGGGTTTTTTTTTTTTTTTTTGTACCACTGGCTGTCCTGGAACTTGCACTTAGACCAGGTTGGCCTTGAGCTCACAGAGATCTGCCTATGCTAGGATGAAAGGCATGTGCCACCACCTCTAGGCCTGGTTGACTGGCTTGTTCTTGTGAAGACAATCATTCTCTACAAACTAATTTTTATATTTGCTGCCCTTTTCAAAACCTTAGCAGCTAACCATGTAGAAATTGATAAATTATAAATTCATATTCAAATTTAAAGAACATGTTGTACAGTCCCTAGAAATGGTAGGACTAATTCCAGAGTGCTTTCATGGCCTGATGTCAAGTTTTACAATATTAAAATACTCAATGCAGTATGCACTGGTCAAAGAAAGACCATCACCTATTTGGCTTTCCAATGTATGATAAACTTTCCATGACAATGTAATAAAAATTCGTGGTCTTTTAAACAAGCGATGCATTTGTAACTAGACAAAGGAGAAAGTTCATACCCTGAAGTAAGTTCCATATCTGCAGTACCTGTGTCTACCATGAATCAATAACATTTCTAGAAGAAGAATGTAAGTGAAACTCCTAAATTATCAGAGACAGGAGAGTTTCAATAAAAGTCACAAAAATTAAGGAAATCTTGATAAGAAAAAAATTATTAAAATGCTTAAGCCTTTTTAAAATACAAACAACACGGGGGCGAGTCTGCTTGCAATGCATATAAATAATAAACAATTGCACGTAGACCATAATAAGAAATCTATAATCACTAGAAAGGCAGGCAACACATTAAAAATCAACAAAAACATTGAGGGAATATTTTATGTAAAGGACATAAAGTTGTCATTCGAACACATAAGAAGTTCTCGATCATGAGAGAAATACATGTTACAACCATTTTGAGAATCTAATATTTCCCTATTGAAATGGCTAAAATAGAAACAAGCCAAAGTCCAGCCATCACCACCTGTAAGCACAGATGGACAGAAACTGGAATCCTAACAGATGATGTGGTTTAAACTGGAACCATTATTTTGGAAACATTATTTTGACTCTCTGACATCATCTAAGTCTGGTGCGGGACAATTCTATATTCTGTCAATTATATTTTAAATAAATGCTGATTGGATGGTAGCCAGGCAGGAAGTATAGGCAGGAAAACCAGACAGGCAGTACAGGTGGAGCAATGAGAACAGGAGTATTCTGGGAAGAAGGAAGCTCTTTCTGTAGTCCTGTCCAGACACACGAAGAAGGAAGATGTGACCTGCCCTGCTGAAAAAGGTACCGAACCATGTGGCTAACATAGGTAAGAATAATGGGTTGGTATAAGTTATAAGAGCTAATACAAAGCCTGAGCTAATGGGCCAATTAATCTATAACTTATGTAGACCTGTGTGTGCTTTTCTTTGGGGGCTTACCGGCTGTGGGAACTGGGTAGGACAGAAACCCCAATAAGCAGGCCCTCATGTTACATAAGGCTAATTGTATTCATAGCTTGAGACTTACAACCTTCACATCTCAATATGTTTCCAAAGATAAATATGTTGATTTTTACATAAACATGTATGTAAGATGACGTTCATGGCTTTATTACTCCTAACAGCTGAAAATAGCCCTTAACACCAATAAACATACAGATGTGTAGGATGAGGCTGCTAGCTCACTTCCTGACTTCCCTGACTCGAAATAATCACACAGAAACTCTATTATTTGCAATACTGTTTGGCCAATAGTTTAAGCATATTTCTAGTTATCTCTCATATCCTAAACTAACCCATCTCTATTAATCTGTGCATCACCACAAGGTCGTGGTCTAGTAACTGACAAAGTTCCCAGTTGGCAGCTCGTATCTTTCTCCTCTGGTGGCTACATGGCTTCTCACTGACTCTGCCTACTCTCTATATATCTTTTCCAGCCTGGCTATATTCTGTTAAGCCACTGGCTGAAAGCAGCTTCTTTATTAACCATTGTTATACAGAAGGGAATCCCACATCACAGATAAATGCATAAAAATTATTTGGTGCCACTATAATATGGAACATGCTAGGTGGATAGATCTCATGCATCTACTACTGCACGAAAGAAGTCAGATGCATAGGAGAACATATGTATAATTCCATGTATATAAAGGTCAAAAGGAGACCCAAGTTCTTGTGATGGATATTAAGTAGAGGGCCTGTGGAGGGTTTTCCTTTTGTTCCAATAACTATTCTATTGCTTGATGTGAATGCTTGAGTGATATTCTCACTTAATAAAAAGTCTTCAGGTTATAAATTTAAGATTTATACACTTATACTGCAATAAAAGTTGGTAGCAATATACCGAATAAAGAATCTGGGATAAGAGAAGATGAAAGAGCCCGAGAAAAGAGAATAGGAGTATGAATGTGGGCTGTAGTCCCAAGAAATTACGCTAAAGATTTTAATTAATGCTGCTTGCCTATGAAGAAAAGCCACTTTAAAACCTCCACACTCAACAGAATAGGTGGAGTTGGAAATAATTACCAGGGTTGATATTTTTAGAGAGCTGCCAACATGACTCTTTTCTTTATCATCTGTGTTTCTAAGTGGTTCAAAGCTTACGCTAGTGTTGCTGTTTTATGGAGTAGTGGTTTTGAGAAACCCCTGAGAGATTCTTAGCTAACCCACGTGTCCAGTTTCTGCCTATCAGCATATCGAACTGAATGAGTACCTTCATCCCTACCTTGATGGATTTTCTTACCTCAGAAGAGTTAGTGTAATCCAACTCTTGGATTTAAGATTTGAGATGCACTTCTAAAAGATATAATATTTTTGACAGTCTTACACAATGTGATTGGTTCAATACCAATCTTGCCACTCATTTACAGCCTATTTACCTCAAAATTCCAGCTCAATTTCTATCTCTTCTTTGTCGTTTTTGTAATTGCTTCAACTTGCTTAAGGGCAGTGTGCCCAAGGAGAACTGTATGAAATATTAGAGTACATGATGTCTAGGTGTTAATAGAGCTTCATTAAAAAGAAACTTTTGTGGCACCTAAGACTTTTCACTTCATGAATTAGCATTTAATTAATATATTATCATGGTATTTAATTATGACCTTGTTAAGAAATAGCCAAGATATCTCTCAGTGCATTCACACAAGGAATATTATCTTTCTTGCTCATCACACAGCCCAAGGCAAATCCAGATCATTTTTTCTTAATTTATATCAAAAAATAAAGGGGAATAACTTAATTTCTCATCTGAGCCTATTTCTACATTTTTTAAACAAAGTTTATCAAAAGTTATTTGATAACATGGACCTACTCCTTCCCTACCTCTCCTTTTTCTATTCCCCTGTTTGGTGTTTTTTCAGTTCTTAGGATATGATCCTTTCCCTAACTTATATTTACTGTTCACAGGCTTTATTACATTTTGTAAAAAAAAAAAGTTTTTCATGATCAATTATTTTTAAAGACTTCTTACTTAGCAGTACAGAATAATGTAAACAAAATGCGTTTATCTAAAAAACAAACAGGAGATAATTACCTAATGTGTACAGGTGGTAATGACAGACTTGGAAAAATGCAGCAAATAGCAGCAGTCTGTGAAACTGAGTTTTCGTTCAGTGATGATGGCTTGATAATCTTTACCAGAACATGGGAAAGATTTTCTGAAGAAAGGCTAAACAAACTTCAGGTCAATTTCTGAGAATTTGCATATCTGGCAGCTTCCACGTTTAGATTTTATTGATGAGACCAGATACACTAAGTAATAAAGTAGTGGGGACCTCTTTGATGATTGTCATTTGATTTGATTCTTTTCCAGCATTAAAAAATTCCTGAGATAATATGGAGAAAGGGCTCAGCCAGTCTGGTGCCCAATATGTCATGCTGACCAGTCTCTGGGAGGCTGAGGAACATGGGAAAGTCTGAGACACTGAATAAGGAAAACGGTGGGGAATTGTTTTCTTTGGCAAGTCTGTCTCTGGGGATTTCCTTTATCAGATTCAGGATTTCTATTGCTTTCTAGAGTATATGCATCTATGTCTAGGTAAGTCACCTTAAACACTAGAATGGTATATAAGAATTACTTTGGAGGGCTACAAAGATGGTCAGCAAGTAATGTCCTTGCTGTATAAACACATGGACCTGAGTTTTGATTGCTTGTACACAGAAAAAGTCAAGTACCTATAACCCCATATTTTGGTAGGTGAAGACAACACTTGTTGGCCAGCTTGTCTTGCCAAATGGTTGCACTCCTGGTTCAGTGAAAGATCTTATCTCAAAAACAAAGTAGGAGAGAAATAGATGAATGGCAAACATTGCTCTCTGGCCTCCACTTGCACCCATACCCATATATACCCATACTTCCCCAACACACACACACACAAATCACACAAACATACACACAAACAAATCATTTTTATGCTCTTATACTTTACCATTACCAATATAGGCTTTAACAACTGAGTTATTTCATAACTCATGAGATCCATCAATTTAAAAGAAAACTTCACATTCAGGTTTTGTTAGAAGAAAACCATCTGTTAAAAACCCTGCTCATTAATGGGAGCCCACCAACTCTGGTCTGACAGCGAAGGAACCAGCATAGGACTAAACTAGGCCCTCTGAATGTGGGTGACAGCTGTATGGTTGGGGCAGACTGTGGGTCCAGGAGTTATCCTTAGTGCTTGTACTGACTTTTTGGAAGCCATCTTTAGAGGGATACCTTACTCAGCCTAGAGATAGTGGGGAGGGCATTGGTCCTGCCTCAAAGTGATGTGCTAGACTTTGTTGACTCCCCATGGGAAGCCTTACCCTCTCTGAGGAGTGGGTAGGGGTGGGTTGGGGGAGGGAAGGTGAAAGGAACAGGAGAAGGGGAGGGAGTGGGAACTAGGATTGGTATGTAAAATGAGGAAAGATAGTTTTTTAGTAAAAAAAGAAGAAAAAAATCCCTGTTCGTGTTCAAAATCAAGAGCCTGACCTCAAAGGAAGACATTAGGTAAAATAAGGAAGTCATAATGACCTCATGTTGTTTTTAACTTTCTAAAAACCTTATAGATTAATAAATATTTATAGCTTTTATGGCATTCAGGGTTTCTTTTTTTCATTTTACAGAAATGGAAGCTGTTCTGTAAACATGGAGTGTGTTACACAAGGTCGTTCAAATATTAAACTGTAGAACGTAAGCCTTTGGCTTCTAGTCCTATATTTATTTTAGTACAGTACATTAAACAGTAGTTTGAACAAATAGAGAGATGGAAACTGAGAGGAAGGAACAAAGCAATAAAGGAAAGAGATAAAAAGTAAAAGGAAAATATGAAATCAATTTCTACTGTGCCAAGTGCCTACAAAGTACTGAGATCTATGCAAATAAACTGTATGCTATGTCACCTGTCATATCATTACGGCCCCAGAACAATCCAGAAATGAAGTCATTTGTATCCAAACAACCAGAGGCTTAGAGAGAGATAATGTAGCAACTGGTGGGACTAAACTAGCATTCAAGTCTTTCAAGTTAAGCCTATTACTTACATGTTGCTTCACTAGAATAGGATAGGAACGTGTGTGTGTGTGTGTGTGTGTGAGAGAGAGAGAGAGAGAGAGAGAGAGAGTGAGTGTAGCATAGCAAGAGCATACATGGTACGAAGGGTACCTGCAAAGGTTTTGGTATCCCCTGAGAGCTTCATGTGCTTGGAAGCTTTGTCTCCAGATGGTGTTGTTTGGAAGTACTGTGGAAGCTTTAACAGACATCCATGGGAGGTCCCAAGTTCATGTTCTCCACAGGACTTATGCTCTTTAGTTCTCATGAGAGGATTGCTAAAAAAGGAACAAGTCTGGACCCATCCAGTGCTCTCCACTTCCTGGCTCTGGAAAGAATATTTTTGTTCCTGCAGATTCTTCTGCCATTGCTAGACAAGGTGTGGTGATGTAGATAGGGGTCATCCTGCATCTTAAAGCCTATATGTAATTTAAATCTCTAGACATATTAAACAAATTTCTGTTCTTTATTAGTTCATATGTCTCAGGTATCTTCTTCATTAGTTCATATGTCTCAGGTATTTAATTACAGCCATTTAAGCAAATACATTAGATACCTATAGGTAGGAAAATAATAAATCAATAAAATTTATACAAAGACCCTATAAATATCAACATAAATATTTAAAAATACTATATTAAATGTTAACACTGATCATATTTAGCACATTACCTAATGATATGAATTTCATTCTTTTTTTAATAGATTCACTGAATTCAAGCAAACACTTATTTTATAGCTATCATGTATGAGCTTCCTAAAAACCAAGCATTACAAATTTGTCCCACAAATTTACAGCCTAACATATATAAAATTTCAGGCTTTAGAATGGCATAAGAGGAGAGTACTCCTTGAGAGCTTACAAAATGGTGGGCATTCAGAAAATGCATTTGTCTCCACTGCTCTGTAGATGCTACATCCCAAGACCACAGAGTAGACAGCAAAATCATGGGTGGCATAAAACTCGATGTATCTATATTTTCCTATATATACATCCCTGTAAAAAATTTAGTTTATAAATCAATCATAGTAAACTATTAATAACAATAATTAATAATGAAATAGGAAAGTGATGGCTTATCTTTGGCATACTTGAATTAACAACATAGCTATTTTTTTCTTTGTGGTCATAATTAATCGTGGCAAGCTACAGCATATCATGTGATAAAGATGGCTGCATGGTGGCTAAGTGATGAGTGAGTGGGTAGCTTATACAGTGCAGATGCACTGCACAAAGAGGAGAGGGTTGATTTGTATCCTGTGTGAGAAGGACAAGCATGACATGAGATTTCACTAGACTTCTTTCAAGAGAATGCAGTTTAAGATTTGTAAGTTATTTCTGGGATTTTCATTTTAATGTTTTAAGATTGTTGTCTATGAATAATGAAAACCATGGAAGGTGAAATTGTGAGTAATAGGCGACTAATATAACTTTCTATAAAGTTATGTAAGAGGGTCTGATGGCATGCTGTGTACCTTAGTGAAAACAGAACAACTAGAAGACATTGTTGAGGTTGAATCTAGACTATTCAGATACTGAGTCGACATGACAGGGAGGGCGACTAGTTAAAGAAGGTGGTACTGACCTGAACATAAGTGTACAGGAGAGTGAAGGAAAGGTCAGAGAAAACAGACCAAAAGATGTTGATTATGAGGTATTTTGGTTGCTAATTAATGTACTCAACAGAAAGCCAGATAATATTGACATTATTAGGCATTATATCTATCTTTAACATTTTAAATAAAAAACATCCCCCAATCAACCATCAGAAATTGAGTAACATCAAAATATCACCATCCTCTGACCTGTCTCTCTTTCTTATCATTATTCTGTTAGTTCTTGGGTCCTTATACTACTTCAACAATGTCTTACATCATACCTAGCTCACCTTTCTCTGTACTTTTAGATTTCCTAGGCTGTAAGTACTGCATCTTTAGATGCACACCTGACTTTACTATCTGGCTGTTACCCAACATTTCACACTGAAAAGATGAAGGCTCCATGCAGCCATCATGGTTTCCTCCTTCCCATGATATGTGGTCTAGTTTTCTGTGGATCAGTCTTCATTGATATGTCTGTTACACTGCCACTGTACTATTTCTCAGGGCAGCCATGATCACAGGGCAGATGATTCAGTGCTGATTCTAGTTACTTTTATCTGGACACCCACTTGAAATGGTACTACTATGTCTTCCTGGGGATTGCTTCTTTTTGTCCTTCTGTCAATGAGTGAAGCATCGACTCCAACTCAACAGTGCTTGACTGTTTCGCAACCTACATAGTGTAGTATAGGCTAGACCTAAGAGAGTTATTATTGCCCCTACCTGGTTTTACACTGTGTAGGTACCCTGCATGGTAGGGTTTGTTTGAGTTAACCTTTTTCATTATCACTGTGGTCCAATAGCTGGGAGAAACAACTGACATGGAGAAAGGCTCCTTCAGTGGGGCAGAACATGATGGTGCTGGGAACTTGGGACAGAACCAAGGTAATGATTTCACTAAGCAGAGAAGATGTGCGTGGCCATGCTGCTGCTCTCGTTTTCCTTTAGAAAACTTACACATATTTATTCAGTGGGTAAAAGGTGTGGCATATGCATGATGTGAAGCGTGTGCCTGTGTACAAATGTGTGTGTGTTGGGGGGGAGCGTATGTGTGTATAGTTGAGAGGAAAACTTGAGAGAAGTGGTTTCTTCTTACACCATGTGGGTCCAGGAAAGCCTATGAATTCAGGTCATCAGGTCTGGCAGCCTTTGCCTACTGAGCTATCTCATTGACACACTCCCCCCCACACATCCACCTCACTTGCCAAGACTTCTTCCTCAGGATAGATTTTCTCACTGTCACCTCATATATCTTTCCAGGCTTTTTCTTTTTTTCACCTTCTGCTTTTGGTAGATACTGGCTTGGTTATATATGGTCAAAGAAGCCTGAGCCCAGTTAAGGATGATACTTAACCATGAATAAAAGCTAGCAGTGGTGGTAAGACTGGATAAGGATTAGGTGACATTTCATTCAATATTCTTGGCCTCATTGCAGGTTGCTTGCATGTCAGGTTAAGTAAAGTGATGGTGCTGTATCCCAATGGTACAGCACTTACCTAGCACATTCCCGTCTCTCTTCTGTACCCAGTGCTCTAAGAAAACAGATTAAATCTAGAAGGGCTATAGTGCTTAAGATCATGCAGCTGGAATTCACTCCTGCTACTTGCTTTCTGTTCTATCTTTTCTTATTTTTATAAAAATAGAATTAATTTATCTGTTTTAAAAATTTATTTCTACATGCGTGTATACTATAGATAGACATGGCTGTGTGTCTCAGATATCTCTGCTGAAAGTCAGAAGGCCATTACTGGTCTGCTCTAATGAGGCCCCATTAAGAAGTTAGGAGCAGCTACCAGATGGAGGCCTAAGTACCTGGGAAGAATTAAAAGGCTTTTCTTGAACTTACTCTAAAGTACTATTCTTTGTAGTGACTGGAATAATTGCCCTTCTGTGTTAATCAGTGTCCCTAAGTAGAATGGGTGATAGGAAGGACAGGGTCAAAAGCTTAAAGTGACAATATCCTTATGGGGAAATTCTAGTTTGCCATATAAAAAAGTCACGTAAGTTTTCTCTTTAAATGAATTTATGTTTATTTTCAAAGACTAAAAAATTAAAAATTTAAAATAATACTAAAGTCCTCTACCATCCATTTCCAAAATGAATCCAGCACCGGCAGCTTGGCCTGTGTAAAGGAGTCAGGCATCATCTGGAGGATGAAACTTGGAGTTTGAAAGTAATTTAGAGAATCCACAGGAGATGATCCAGAGACTGGGTAATGAGGGAGGCTTAGCATTTATCTTTGTTGCTACTTCCACGCCTTCCTTCCTTTTAACCCTATGTGCTTGACCTCCTTACCTAATTGTCTGTTGCCTTTGACTTTGTAGAAATATATTTTCATCCCTTGTCCCTTATCCTCTACTCTTCCGCTCAGCTATCGTTATTCTTTAGTTCTCAGTAGACACTTCTTCCAGCTACTCGTGAAGCATACTGTGAGCAAAATTTGTTCTAATGCAGCTGGCGATTTTGGAGTCGGAGGATAAATCTAAGGAGGCGATGGAAAAATCTAAGAGTACTTACCCACGACTACTTTAACTATAGAGAAGGTATCTTTCTACTGGTCCTTGGAACAGAGGGCAGGTTTTAAAAACCAGAGTCCTTGTCTGTTAGTCAGATATGACATCACATCATTTGTTTCTCAGAATTGCCTTTGCTATGTGGACATTCTTTGTCTAGTAAATATTCCAGCGTTCACCCTGACACATTGTCTTTACTGTTTTGCTAGAGACACCTAAGTCAGCACTGAGCCAATAGGGGGCTTGGGTGTTAGTTTCCTAGTACCGGAAATGGCCAGGCAGCACTGAACCTGGGGATTGACAAGCCCTCTTGGAAAGCCTGGCTGGGGAAGAGCAGTGAATTGATAACTAAAGAACGTTGCTCATGCTCAGTGTTCACTGTTTGTAAAAATATTATCAGTAGAGCACATTTTAATCTAGTGAGTATTTGGCAGCGGCACTGAAATCCTTTCCCGCAGAGCATCAAGAATGGCTTTAAATAAGCAGAGCCAGCAGCCAGGAAATGCAGACTTCAGCAGATTTACAGCAGTGAGTGATAGCTACCAAAAGGCTCTTATCCCTGGTTAGAGTTAAATAATTTACTTCTCACTACCATTAAATGCTTTAAAATGATCTCCATGTGTTTGTGTGTATGTGCATGTTTATTCCAGTATAATTATTCCTTCTTGCCACTCTTGATGTGAAATCCTAAAAATGGACCATGGTTCTCCTTATGTTAATTATTAGGATTCAGTTTGCCCATCAGCTTAACTGCCCTCATCCAGAGAGTCTTTAACCAATTAGCATCCAAGCACCACTAAATAAAAAAGTTAGAGTGGGGCTTTTAACTTGAAAGTGCTACAGACACATATAAAGCTGTTTCATTTTCTGGGTGAAGCTTCAGAGAAAATACTAGCAAGGACTGTTTTGTGTGTTTTTCAGTTTCACGCACTTTTGTTCTTAACACATTTTTAATAAAATTAGAAATATAATATGTTCTTTTATATTTATTTTACCTACAGAAATGTCTTGTTTTTTGCTATTTTTCTTTTTTGGTTAATTGAAGATATTTAGGTGCTTTTTGTTGCACAGAAATATTGTCAAAAATTTTGTACTTCTATTGCTTTTCATGAGTCTATCTACTTAGCTTTTGTTCAACAAACTCTTTACTATATTCCCCAAAATCTACCAGGCTTGAAACATATTGAATACTGCCTGTCATGTGGTTTGTGTCTGACATAATTTACAATATTTATTATTGTTATTATTGATATTCTTTAATGGAGACTCAAAAGATGGACTGATTGATTTAATATCACATGGACCTATATAATATGTCTTCTAAGAACAGCAGATGTATATTGGAGTCAGCATTTTGGCAATAATAGTTGTATGATGCATGGGATACTTCAGCAATGTAAGGACAATTACACTCACGTTTACATGAACAAACCTTGGCCTCAAAACGTTTACTGACTGGCTAGTGTTCCAGAGTCTAAATCAGCAAGTTTGACTTTAACTTTGCATCTAACCTAGTGAACTCATTCTAGTGCCACCAATAAAACATTAAGCTTAGCCTACAAGATCAGACCATAGAATTGACTTTAAGGCTTGATACGTGTGTATGTGTTACATGTATTCTTTAATTCAGTGTATAAAATTGCAAAGCTAAAAATACAATTGCCTTACAGAAGCTTTTCAGTTTCATGAGGTCCCATTAATTAATTGTTGAGCTTAGTGCCTGTACCAATGGCATTCTGTTAATGAATTTGTAGTTGCTTGCCTTTTGCTCTTTGCTCTTTGGGGAGTCTGCCACCCAGCTCTTAAATAATCACACCAAGACATTATTATTCATGAATGCCCAGCTTTAGCTTGGCTTGTTTCTAGCCAGCTTTTCTTAGCTTAAAGTATCCCATCTATCTTCTGCCTATGGGCTTTTACCTTTCTATATACTTTTCTTTACTTCTTACTTCATGGATTGCTGTGTAGCTGGGTGGCTGGCTCCTGGAATTTTCCTCTCTTTATCCTTTTGGTCCCCAAATTTTTCTTCACTTATTTCTCCTTCTGTTTATTCTCTCTGCCTGTCAGTCCCATTTATCCTTTCTCCTGCTTAGTTATTGACTGTTCACATCTTTATTAGACCAACCAGCTATTTTAGATAGGCAAAGTAACACAGCTTCACAGAGTTAAACACATGAAACATAAAAGAATACACATCTTTGGCATCATTAAACAAATGTTTCACAGCATAAACAAATGTAATCCATCTTCAACTAATATTACACAACAGGAATTCTTCTCTTGTGCCAATGAGTTCAAAGCTATTTACCCCTGCTATACTCATAGATCAGTGCCTTATTCAGCCATCATCAAATGAGCTTCCTCCTGCAGCTGATGGGAGAAAATACAGACACAAAGCTATAAATTATGCAGAAAGAGAGAAAGAGAGAGAGAGAGAGAGAGAGAGAGAGAGAGAGAGAGAGAGAGAGGTGGGAATCCTCTCTGTATGCTCTGAATACCATTGGTTAATAAAGAAACTGGCTTGGGCCTGCACAAAGAATAGAGGTATAGGCAGGGAAAACTTAACTGAATGCTGGGAGAAAGAAGGAGGCATTAAGAGAAGCCATGTAGCCCTGCCATAGACAGACCCAGAAACTTCAGCCAGTAAGCTACTGCCACGTGGCAATACACAGATTAATGGAAATGGGTTAAATTAAAATGTAAGAGTTAGCACATAAGAAGCTAGAGCTAATAGGCCAAGCAGTGATTTAAATAATATAGTTTCTGTGTGATTATTTCAGGGCTAAACAGCCGGGAACCAACAAGTGGGCTCCTCCAAGGAAAGAGAGAGAGAGAGAGAGAGAGAGAGAGAGAGAGAGAGAGAGAGAGCTTGGAACATATAGTCCTATATGTTTCCATCAAATCCCTTTCCTCAGAGCTCAGGTAACTCTGAGAAAGTGGAGGTAGAAAGAGCATAAGAGCCAGAAAGGGTGGAGTTCACCTGGAGAACAAGTCCCTCTAAAATCTAAATCAATTGAGCTCAGCTCACACAAACCCACAGAGACTGAAGCAGCAAGCTGACATGGTGCTGCACCAGGTCCATTGTTTATATTATAGTTTTCAGTTTAGTGATTTTATGGTACTTTTGAATATGTGAACAAGTGGGTCTCTGATTCTTGTAGCCTCTCTTGGACTCTATTTCTTTTGTTGGTTTGTCTTGTCCAACTTCAATGTTTTTGTTTTGTCTTGCTATATTTTATTTTGCTATGTTTTGTTGTTACCTCTTAGAAGCCTGTTCTTTTCTAACATGAGACAGAAAGGAAGTGGATCCCAATTTGAGGGAAGGTGGAGAGGAACTTGGAGGAGTAATGACAAGAGGAACTGTAATCAGGATATATTGCATGTGAAAATAATCTATTTTCAACAAAAGAGGAAAATATGATTTTAAATTAGCATGCACAGTGTCCCAGGTAAAGTTCCAAGTACCCCATCATGATGATAAGTATCTTGGCAGTATTGTTCACATTAGCAAGGGAAGTTATTTGTGGTTAATATCCTTTATATTGATGGGCTACAATGACACAGACATTCAAAGTGTAATAACTCAATATTTGACAGTAAATTTGTATCCAGTGATAGTTTCAGTTTCAAGGCAGATCAAATTAATTTTAAAACTTGTGATCTGCATATGTTGAGAGAAACAATTGGAATAATGAATCTACTTAGAACTACCTCCTAAAAATATACTTAAATACAGACTGTGAAAGGTATGCTACTGGACATTAGAAACTTGAATGGTGGGAAACTTAAAATATGGATTTAATTTTCATGGTTTAAAATAATCGATTTTCCTCTTCTGAGAACTTAAACAGGATTTTATATATTCCAGTCAAATTTATTTTCATATTTCACATGGTGGCAGATTGTTGTAAAAATTTATTATGATCTATCAATATGATACACATCCCAATTTTTATTAGCAGTTAGTTATGTCCCTCTTAAAACTCCCATACTATTCTATTAAAAAATAAAGTTCTTATTTTGGCATTAAATTAAGTTGTCATAAATTTTCTTTCAAGTGTGAAATCACACTGGTTGCTTTATCTTTTTAATTAAGTGTTAATCAATAGACTTTTATTCTATTTGAAGTGTTAGCAAAGTGACTCTGAAGATGCTAACATGACTGCCTGTTTGTACTCTCCAGACTCTTTTCTTTTTAATGGTCCAGGGTAGCCATCCTTTCCTGAGTTATGGACTCACATTGGCATCCACAAGTGGACATGTTTTATTGGGTAATTTTCAAGGGAAGCAACAGTTCAGTCTCTTGAGAACATAAAGGAAAAAAAGCTCGTTCTTCATATGGAGCAACTGGTGAAGTAAGTTTTTCCTTTAAAAGCACATGTCTCTCACTGACTATGCTAAATTAATGTTTAGTTGCTATAATTTGGACTAACTTTGCACTTAGAGCAAAATAAAACATTGCTGCATCAAAGATATGCTTTAGGTTATATTTTAGCAACTGCAACACCTCCTTGTCTTCAGCTCTGGTCACTGCTCCCATTTGTTTCCTTCTGGGTTCAACTGTCAGGTGACCCTCATAGAGACAGGTAGAAACCTAGTGGTTCCCTAATACAGATACAGCTCTCTGGTCTGTACTATATTCTTCTCTGACATTGACCCCCCCCCCACTCTTTTCAGGAGTAATTTTAAGGCTTTGGAAGACCCCTGGCTCGCTTTCTTTTAGATGTACTACATGCACCACACCTAGCAGGAGAGGCTGTTCTTTTTGCCAGATAATTAATATAAAGCTGACACGTGATGGTTGGATAAGTGAAAGATGTGGTACGACAGAGATCCTTTTGGTGCTGATTTCAAACACGTATTTTAAGTGTTGACTCTTTTTCTTTGTATTTAAGGGTCCAATGCATTTTATGTTAAAACTTGAGACCTTGGCTTTGACCTTTAAAATGTTCTATGGCCCTGTCTTGAGTCAATCAATGATGGAGATGTTTCTCTTTTTGCTTGTTTGCCCCCACTTTACATTTTGATTCATTTCTGCCATTTCTATGTTTTTTTTTTAAAAAATGTACATTTTATAATCAACAATTTTATCTTTCTGATGCTTCTATTTTTCCAAATCTTTATTGCTTGTTACTTTTCTGGCAACAATCTTTTATAGAAACTCTATCATATCCTCTCATATGTTTTTAATTAAATTTTTTTTATTTATACAGCTGTATTTGTAACTCTATGCACACATATGTGTTTGTATTAGAACTCACTCACTATGTGCGTAGCTGACCTGGAACTCACAGAAATCTACTTATTATCTCTGCCTCCTGAGTGCTGGGATTAAAAGCCAGCACAGTGCTTGGTTCTTAACAATAGGTTTAAATGATGTAATCTGAGGTCTCAGTTTACAGGAGGTAGAATATGTGCAATATTTTCTTGGAAAATAGTTTTCTCTTTTCTTCTTCTCCTCCTCCTTCTCCTCCTTCTGTTCCTCCTCCTCCTCCTTCTCCCCCATTCTCTTTTGATACAGAGTTGATGTGGGATTCCCCCTGAATGCTGTGAATATGTTTTATTGCCATTGGTTAATAAAGAAGCTGCTTTCGGCCAATGACTTAACAGAATAAAGCCAGGTGTAAAATCCAAACAGAGATGTAGAGAGAGACTAGGTGGAGTCAGGGAGTTGCCATATAGCTGTCAAAGAAGACAGACACCAGAACTTTACTTGGTAAGCCACAGCCTGTGGTGATACACACACAAAAAAATAGAGATGGGTTAATTTGAGATGTAAGAACAAGCAGCCTCCGCCAACACAGAGTCTCACTATTTAGTCTTGGTTTGTTGGGAGCTCACTGTGCAGACAAGCTGAATTTGAATTCATAGATATTCACCTATCTCTGCCTCCCTAGTGCTTGGATGAAAGGAACATGTCACCATGCTGGGCCTGAGAATCATTTTTTTCGTGATGGAATTTTCTTTGCTGAATGCCTTTGAAATATTTTGTTCATTTAACTTTACAGTTAGTATTTCCTGTTATCTATTTTGAACACTTCTTCCCTTTTTATGAAATCAGTCAATAATTAAGTTTTTGGAATTGTAGGTACTTGTTTCTCAAGTTTGCATGATTGCACTCAGGCATTTAAAAATAGATGGCTTATCCACTTGCTAGGGTTGCCATTACCAAACAGCACAGGCTAGGTTTATTTTCTCATAGTTCTGGAATCTGGAGATATGAGATCAAGGCATGCCCAGGGCTGATGTCTCCTGAGGTCTCATTTCTTGGCTTGTAGATTAATTTTCTTATGTGTGTGCTTCTTTTACCCTAAGTTGTTCTTATAAAATCAGTTAAATTGGATTAGAATCCATGAAAATCACATGAACTTAACCTAACCTTAGTTATTTACATAAATACCACATCACTAAAGGCAGCCATTCTGAGGCAGAATGCTCATCTGAGGCATTCATCTCTGCACATGGATTTGGTGGACCCACAGTTCAGCACACACAGAAGATTATAACATATTGAACACAAGCTGCATACCATCTGCATGCTGACAATTACCAGAAAGTTGTGAGGTTCTGACTCTCATGATAACCTCACTTTGGTGAGGGGAGAATGTTGACTAGCTATGTAGAGTCAGCAGTGTTTTTTTTTACAATCCTAACCTACATTTCACAGGGGTTGATAACCAAGAGTTGTATTTGTATATTTAATTATCAGGATGTAATGCATATTAGCATTATAATTATCCCATTTGGAAAGTCTCTGTTGGCCTCCCCACTCAAGCTATTCAGTTCTCAAAGCTTGGCTATCATCTACTTTGGTTATGAGGACACAGAATGGGAGACATCTTCATATTTATATTCATCGTCACTTCACTGTCTCTTTCTTGTTTCTTTTTCCCAACTATGGAGGACCTAGAATGGATAGGCAACTTATTGTGTCTAGTCAAAATTAATTTAGTAAATTTGAATGTGTCTCAACTCTGCTAGGATTGTGATCTCCACCCCCTCATCAAACACTACTTGTGGCCGGAATGTAGTAATAAAGTAATAAACCAAGACATTTTTGTTGCCATAGAGATTTATTATATCATGATTGTGGCCTGTGTGTGTGCAGAACGAGTACACAAGTGCACACATGAGGTGTAAATGGGGTGAGTGAAGTGACTTTTGTATTAAAATAAGAGAATGAAAGAACTCTATTGAGGACTCAACAAACAATATGAACAGAATTGTGGCAATAAAACACGGACTTCACAAGAGAAAGGAAGATAAGTAAAAAGACTGAAAGGCAGGGAAAGGAAGGTTGTTTTGCTTGTTCATGGAAGTTAGAAATTGTGTAATCATTCAGAAAAAAACTTACATAGCATCTGAAAAGTTTATTTATTTTTTATATGTGTAAGTGTTCTGCCTGGGCATGTATATGTGTACCACACGTTTACCTGGTGCCTGCGGTGGTCAAAAAAGGCTGTCAAGCTCCCTGGAACTGGAGTTATATAGGGTTGTGTGCTACCATGTGGGTGCTGGGAATTAAACCCTTGTCCTCTGCAAGAAGAACAACTACTTTTAACGATTACTCTTAAGTCTACTTTTGCAAGGCTCTATCATGTGTTTGACTGTTCCCTAGGTCCTAATGACCGAAGTGATCAATAATAGACCTGGGCAGGAGGACCAAGTGGAATAACTTCACTGTAGTCATGGAAGTGAAAGTCATACCGCATGTGTGGCAAGCAATGTGAAGAGAGGGATCACCGAGGGACTTAGCTGCTCCAGAGAATTGGAACGATCTCTGGGACAGAAGTCACAAGTGATCCCCATCTGAAGAATGAACAGAGTTTGTCTGGAAGTTAAAAGCAAAGAATATTGGCTGGTAAGGAAGTTAGACCAAACTTGAATTGTGCAAACCTCACTCTTGTTATTGTTACTTTTCAGAGAGCGGAAAGAACTTGTAAGAAGTCTGCCCTGTTGTGGAGCCCACTGCTCTCCTGTGTCATTCCGTGCTGTCACCTTCCCTTTGGGGCCAGTCTAAGTGAATTCATCTCCCTATATCATTTCTAAACCTGTATCAGGCTGTTGAAATAGTTCTGAGACCTGTCATTAGCATGAGAGTTTGAGTGAGGGGCTTTGGAAACACGGCATAGGCAGGGTGGAGAAGGGTGATCAGGGTAAGTGTGTTGCTCTGATCACAGGCAGAGTGGAAAGTGGAGACTAAGGGAATCTCACTCCCCACGGAGTGAGCCTCAGATTCAGAGGAGAAAAACTGATCATGAGTGTAGTTACTACAAGCCAAGTTTATCAGTTCTTCCATTATGTCCCATTATGGCTACATGGACCAACCTTTCCCATTTGAGATTCCAACAAACAAGATCCTCCTCCATTCCCTTTTTAATGCTTACCGCACCCTTCTCACCTTCTAAAGTGTCTCTGTTTGTCTCCTGCATTTCATCTGACCCTTCTCATTTTCCAGAGACAAAGTCTCTGTTTCTGTGTGGCTATCCTTCACTGTGACTGCTCCCTGAGTTATCTCCCCTTCCCAACAACCAGTGCCTCTTTGGGCTTCCTCATCATCTATGACTCCATGTCCACTCCCTAAAATTCCCAATTCAATTAATAAATATTTGTAATATTAGCTTTGTGGGATATTTTGAACTTTGCTGCAGAGCTTTTTTTTTTTTTTTTTTTTAGAATGAACCAAATGTTTATATTTTAAGAAGCAGAATACTTGGCATTAGTTAATAAATCACATAGATGAAACAAAATGGCAAATGAGAAAACTAGTGTCCTGGTTTTATTTTTTCTTATTATAAGTTATTGTAGCTTCCTAAAAGATAAAATAAGATCTCTCTCTCTCTCTTTCTCTCTCTCTCTGTCTCTGTGTGTGTGAGACTGTACATTATAATCCCTTTGAGGAAAGGGTTGAACTTATTCAATATCTGTTTCAGATAGGTTTAATACTATATAATAAATGAAATATACATAATAAATGGCAGAAAGGCAAATGGAGAAAGGTCTATACTGAGGAATAATGTCACCTCTGTAATATTTTATTGGCTGCTCCTTGGATATTTTCCTGACAAAGGTCTTTTATGTCAACTGTTCTCATGTTCCTCTGTGCATGAGCACCATGTGAGGGGCCCTGCTAAAGCATAGGCTGCTATTCAGTGACCTGGAACAGTTCACATCTGACAAATTCTCAGAAATGCTGTTGATCTAGAGACATCACTTTGAGCACCACCTTTATAAATAAAACACAGCTAGAGGATAGGAGAAGGGTAGAGGCCCTTCAGATAGGGAAGAGGGAAGGATCTTTCTGCAGTGTGGCTGTCCTCTCTCCTGTGAGTGCTGTGGATATGGGTCTTACTGTGATTGTCAATTCCTTTACCCATTCATAGATTAAGGTTTTGAGAGGAGATTAATAGTTATAGTTTTTCTTTATCCATGTGGGAAAGCAAAACATACAAGATAAGTTTTGCAACTTCAACTGTTTCTTATGTAGGTGAAGTAAATCTGACTCTAGGGTCTTTTAGAGAAATGCAAGGAGACAGTCATAATCATTTTAGAGACTTAATTAGAGAGTAGTATCTTAATAATTTTGTGAGGTAGCACATAAAATCAGTAGGGCGAGATGGCTTTGACCAATGAAATATGAATCAATGAAAGCAACCATATGCCATAATTTATAGACTCATGGGTATAGAAACCAAAGACATACAAAGCATTAATTACTCTGCCTAAAACCATAATGAATATAGGTAGAAAAGAAAGACACTGATAACACTTTAAGGACATTTTAAACAATCATACCACAAAGTCTTAAGAATTTTATTCATATTTTGACATGATTCAAGCACATCACTCCAAGGAAATATTTATGGCAGCTGTCAAAGGACAGATGAAAATCACAGAACTCAGAATAATTACAAAGATTGGGCAACAACAATAGAGAAAGGTCTAAAGGAATGGAGGTCAGAGAATGCAATGCAGCATTAGTTAGCAGCTACAATGGTACAGAAAATAGCAAAATAAAAACTGTTTTTAAACACATGATGTGGACAATGTAGTGTATATTGAAATTTCTGTACAAAATAACAAGGCAATAGATTGATGTTCAATTCTCCTTTGTATGCTGTGAATGTATTTTATTATTATTAGTTAATAAAGAAACTATTGTGGCCTGTGGCAGGGCAGAATAGAGCTATGCAGGAAAACTAAATTGAATGCTGGAAGAAAGAAGGAGGAGACAGAGAGATGCCATGTAGCCTCTGTAGGAGACAGACACCAGATGGAACCTTACTGGTAGGCCACAATCATATGGTGATACACAGATTAATAGAAATGGATTAATTTAAGATATGAGTTAGCCAGGAATATGCCTAAGCTATTGATCAAGCAGTGTTGTAATTAATACAGTTGCTGTGTGGTTTTCTTGGTAGCTGGGAATGAACAAGCAGTCTCAGCCAACTCTCTCTCTCTCTCTATCTCTCTCTCTCTCTTTCTCTCTGTATATATATACATATATAATATGCAAATAAATATAATCTCCCATTTTTGTTTCTAAAAATACTAATTTTCAGGTTAGATGGATAGAAACCACAGTTCTAATAGTATTTATTTTGGCATCATAGTATTCTATGTGACTTACTTTCCCTCTTTTATTTAGATGCATTCTAAACATTTTATAGCAAAAATGTATTTGGTCTGTTATCAAACCATGTGGAGTGCTTTGGTTGATTTCATTTTTTCAAAGAAGTTACATAAAATCCCTGTTGGCCCCGTCCTAATCCTTAGCATTGGATTGTTTCATTGTGCAGAGGGTAAAAGTTAAGAATTTCTCTCAGGAGTCCTTAGGAATTACCGCTATGTGGTTCATGGTGGATTTGATTGGACATTTGGTACAAACTTCACTCCGTGGGGTGCTTTCCTCTGTGGTCTAGTTCTTGTGTGAAGTCATGAAAATGTGACATTTTGCCACACAGGCGTGGATTCAGTGCAGCTATCTAAACAGTGTTCTTGTCTCCTCATTGCCTTAATAGTTTCCTTTCCCTTAATTGTAAAAGGAAAGTAAAAACAGTATTGGTGTGAAAAATACTGTAGAGATTGCTGTCTCCAACCACGCTTGAGCTTGCTGTCAGCTGCTGTCCATTAGGTAAACGAAGCGTTCCCCAGTCTGGATGCTGTTCATACATTCCATAGAACTGATAAACTGATCTGTGCTCAGGCAGGGGCCGTGTCACTCCATGGGGCAGAGGCTTTCGGAAAGTGATTGCCCTTTTCTCCAGAAAAAGTTAACTTTTTGAAACTTTAGCTCTCATTTTTGGTACATTTTTAATTTTTCACTTGAACTTTTGTGGCTGCTTTTTAAATGAATGTTTGGGCTTATTTCCAAAGGCAATCAGTACTAACAGAAAAGAAATGCAATGTGATTGCTTCTGACACCAGAAGTGTGTGTAGTCTCAAACGGACGGACAATGGAGAGATTTGCTTTCTTAGTATATTTATGTAACATCCACAGTTTTTATTTTTTCAGTTGCCATATTAAAGTTTGTTAACAAGCATACAGAACTTTAATTATTCTTGTTCCCTCTGTTTTTTTCTCTTACTCCACATTTCATCTATCTATCTATCTATCTATCTATCTATCTATCTATCTATCTATCTATCTATCTATCTATCTATCATCTATCTATCATCATCTATCTATCTATCTATCTATCTATCTATCTATCTATCTATCTATCTATCTATCTATCTATCTATCATCTATCTATCATCTATCTATCTATCTATCTATCTATCTATCTATCTATCTATCTATCTATCTATCTATCTATATCTTCCTATCTATCTATCATCTATCTATCTATATATCATCTATCTATCTATCTATCTATCTATCTATCTATCTATCTATCTATCTATCTATCTATCTATCTATCAATTGTTGTTAGAGCCTGCCTGTTTGTCCCTGGCTGCTCAGCTCTGAAATAAGCTATTATTTAAAACACTGCTTGGCCCATTAGCTCTAACTTCTTATTGGCTAACACTAATATCTTAACTTATCCCATTTCTAGTAATCTGTGTATCGCCACATGGCTGTGGCTTAACAGGTAAAGTTCCCAGCTTCTGTCTCTGGCGGGGCTAACTGGCTTCTCCTAATTCCACCCTTCTTTCTCCCAGCATTTAGTTTAGTTTTCCTACCTAGTGCTGTTCTACCCTATCAGGCCAAGCCAGTTTCTTTCTGTCTCTGCTCTGCTATAGGCTCAAAGCAGTTTCTTTATTAACCAATGGTATTTGCAGCATACAGAGGGGAATCCCATATAATATAAAGTAGATATAAATATTGTAACTGTAATTCTTGCTTGGTACCTGCTTTGTTATATGTGATTTTACTTCATTAAAGCTAAAACTTTCTTTTTATCTATCTCTATCTCTATCTATCTATCATTGATCTCACTGTCTGCCTATCTATCTATCTATCTACCATCTATCTATCATCTATCTCTATCATCTAAAATGTACTATTGTAAAAATGTATTTAGCTATCATCTATTATGTATTATTATGTGTATATATCTATCCATCTATATATCATCTCTTGATCTTCTTTCCACACAAGTATACATGTACTATGTAGAGAGAAATCAATAATCATATGCCTATATTATCATTTACATATACATATTCTATGTTCTAGTCTCTATTGAAGAAATTTGAAGTTTCATTAAATAAAATATTAACACACACAGGACATAAAAGATCATAAATGCTGAGAAAATGGGATGTCCTCTAGTGCCCAGATGAGTGAGTTCTACATATTTTCTGAGGGCTTTTCACCTTTCTCCTCAGAGGTCATTCCATTATTGAATAGTTTTCATTTGGAGGAAAATTTTTTTCCTTATAGGCCTAATGTCCCTCTTCTCAGATGATCCCATTAGACCTAATTACCTCTCCTTACTCCCAAGGGCTGAAAAAAATCCTTTCCTACTGGAATTTACACTATTTCTTTAGTAGAAGTCAACAATTAGTTCCACAGCTGTCACCATATTAGGGTAAATTTAGCTGTCTGGATCTTTTTTTATCAAGAGTGTACACACACACATACACACACATACACTCTCACACACACAAATACACACACAATTCCATATGTGAACCTGCTTATCAAATATGCTTACTTAGTATTTAAACAGTACTCCCAAAAGACATAGTATAAATGTACTATCACCTAAATCACACAGACTTTTTGTCGCTTTTTCTTAATACATTTTATTTTGCTTTATGTTATGTGTATCACTGTCTTACACACATGTATGTGTATGCACCATATGTGTGCCTGGTTCCCGCAGAGGTCAGGAGAGGACATTAGACTCCCTGGAGCTGGAGTTATAAACGGTTGTGTGCCACTCAAAATCAAAGTCTTTAAAGGCAAGCCCTCTTAACCACTGACCTATCTCTCCTGCCCAACTCATTATTTATTTATTTATTTTCTGTATGCCACCCGTGTGTATGTGCTGGTGGAGGTCAGAGATGTCAGATTCTCTGGAGCGGGAATAACAGATGGTTTTGAGATGCTTGGCATGGTGCTTGGAATTGACTTAGGGTCCTCGGGAAGAGAAATACTAATGACTTAGCACCATTTCTCTAGCTCTCCCTACCTGCCTTTTAAAATAAGGTCTTTATGTGTAGAGACAGCCAGTGACAATATGTTAGTTTTCATTCACATTTTATAAAGGGGTGATAGGTGACAAACCACAGTTTAACAATCCCCTCCCATATAAGATTGGAGGTGGTACAAATGCAAATACAATAAAACGGACGTTTTATTACTCTAACCATATTCAGTTTCAAGAAGAACAGGAAGTTGACACAGGGAGAAGACAGACATTGTTGTTTCCAAGGAAAAGGCATCCAAATCCCTAGGTAACAGGGATCTGTAACCTCAGGGAAGTTTAGTTACAGTAAGATTAGCTACTGATTTATTTTATTTATAAAGTTATAAAGATTTATTTTATTTTTAGTTATGTGTATATGTCTGTTTCTGTGTGTGGGGCCTGTCCCTCTGAGTGCCAGTGCCCAAGGAGGCAGATCCCCCTGGAAGTGGAGTTATTGACAGTTGTGAGCCACCTGATATGAGTGCTGGGAATTGAACCTAGGTCCTGTAGAAGAGTAGTATACTCCTAAACACTAAGCCATCTCTCCAGTCCATAGTGTATATAAGTGTATATACTACATCTATCTATCTATCTATCTATCTATCTATCTATCTATCTATCTATCTATCTATCTACCTATCTATTCACTTCTCTCGTTCTTGGACCTTTTCCACCTCTCTGTACCCCTTCTTTCTTTTTCGTTACTCCATTCTCTCCAGATTTGCAGTGTTGCCTCAAACTTCATTTCCTCCTACCCCTGCCTTCCTTTATCTTTACATCCTTTCTGGTTTTCTTTCCTACTCCTTTCTTAATGAGATTATGTGTGACCCCTCAAGCATTATGTGTTACTTCAGCCATTGGTTTTCCTCTAAGTTGGAACTCTGTTCCTAAGCCCTTGAGTGGTTCATTGAAGGTCTAAGATAATACTCCTTTTTCTCCCTCTCAGCTCAGGTCTGTATCATATTGTAGCACCAGATACATTTTAACAAAATAAATGTATTTTCATAGAGGTAAGTCTGTTTTCCTTCTAAATTAATACATTGTAATCTTCAATATTATGTTTCAAAGGTGCTGCAACCTTTGGGAAGTGATCAGTAATGAGGTCATAATAAGGACAGTCACCTTGTAACAAAATTAGTGCCTTTTTATCTAAAGAAAGAGTCAGCAACACTTTCTCTGTTTATATACTTATGTACCAAGGCTATTTGAATAAACAATGAGAATGCCAGGAAGACATTCCTCACCAAGAAATAAATCTACCAGGATCTTGATCTTAGCCTTCTCTGCCTGTGGAACTGTGGGGGAAAGATGACTATTACTTAAGCTACCCAGACTATGGTGTTGGTGTGGGAGGTCCTTCTGTCTATGTGTTGCTTTTATTGGTTAACGAATAAAGAAACTGCCTTAGCCTATTGATAGGGCCTTAGGTAGTTGGGGATAACTGGACTGAATGCTGGGAGAAGGAAGGCAGAGAGATGCCATGGGTCCACCGCTGGAGATAGATGTGCTGAAACTTTGCTGGTAGGCCATGACCTCATGGTGATACACAGATTAATGGAGATGAGCTAAATTCATATGGAAGAGTTAACCAATAAGAAGTTAGAGCTAATGGGCCAAGCAGTGATTTAAATAATATAGTTTCTGTGTGGCCCCTCCCTCCTACATGGTGTTTTGTCATAGTTACCCAAATTAACTAAAACAAAATGTTGTAAATATGAAAAAAGAAGATTCTATATGCTTATTCAAACATTTATCAGTCCTAGCAAAGTTCTAATACTGTCATATGAAAAAATCAGAACTCTATTACAATAACCTCAGAAGTGTTTTGTTTGTTAAAAATCCTCTTTAAAATATATTTAGTAACATCTCTCTATTTAAAAATATTTTAAAGTGTATAATGGTTTCTGAGGTAATCTTATTTATTTCAAGTGAGAATTAATTTGTTTTGATATTGTTGGTTTTAATCATGGAAATATTTGACCTTTGTCTAGCAACCACATGTTGTTCTAACACCTGGGACCATTTTATAATTTATTAGTTATGAATTTCTGGAAACTTCAACTGAGCCTAAAGAAGAATGAACTAAAATAGGCATCTTTTCCTTCTTTATTTTCCCACTAGAGAGTCAGAATCTACTATTACAAGTAAGGATTGGGAAAGAGCCATTAAAATTTATTAACTTTATTGAATAGAGGTCTATTACTATCATGAAAACACCAAACCATTGTAATAATTAAGGCGTCAGCAGCAAAGACAACTTAGTTTTATTCATACTTTATTAGTCAATCAATAATGTGCATATTTGAAATGACCGTTGAGGGTCAGTCAGTACAGCAGTGTGGTAGAGGGGCACTGCTGTTGCCAGATGTTGTTGTCAGGTACCCTGGCTGTTTTGGTCAGTGTCTGTATCTTTGCTGGTTGGTGTCCCTTCCTAGCTGAATGACTTTGGGAAAGTCATGCATCCTTTTTGTGTTTGTGTTTCCACCCAGAGTTGGGAAAAAGCATAATATTCATTGTGTCGGACTGTTTCTGGGAACCGATGTAAGTATACACTCGGTGCTGCCCTCACACAGATCACGTGGGAGTTAACATGCTGACTTGTGGCCTAGATAGCAGAGCCTCTTGGCGGAAAACACTCTGCGCCAGAATAAGACTCAGTCTAAAATCCATGGGCTCTCTTTAAAAGAAAAATGGGAAGAAAACATAAAACAATACAAAATACAATCTTGTCATCCCAGCTCCATTTAGTTTCCATGACACAAAGGCCAAGTGACAGACAGGTAAGGTGAATCGCTTATTTCCATTAAATGAGATGAGATAAAACAAGAAATAGAATAGGACAAGGACAAAACAAACAAACAAACAAAAAACAAGCATGAAAACTGCTGGGATGTTACATGTGGGTTCCAGGCACAAACTCAGAGGAGGTAAGGATGCTCTTGAAAAACTAGCAAGCCATTCACAGGTTTCTCCAGAGGGTTTGAGGTCTGTGGAATCAAACAGTGGAGAACTCTGGTGGTGCCCAAATTTCTTCTTTGTTGATACAAAAAAGGAAAATCTTGTTTAAAGTGGTTACGCAACCCATAGAAACAATGCAGCCACTGTGTGTGTCCTCAGCACATTGCTTCTGTATTTTCTCTCTCCTGTAAATATCAGCATTGAAGACCAACGTTATTTTAAATAAATCCTCATCTAGACTTTTTGAGACCTGCCATAGCGGGTGCAAACTATTACTTTCTTACTGATAGTTCATGTCAGAAGAATTCTTTTTTATTTGAATGGTCTATATTACATTCGGAATTGACCACAAATCTTGTTTACACATGTAAACACTTTGTGCAATTTAAAATAGCAAATGAATGACTTGGAAATATTGAAAACAGCTGCTTATTTCATAAAATCTCATTATGGGGAATTTTCTGCTCATCCTATAATGCAGACACTTCTTTGTTTCAATAGTCATTAATATTTAAAAAAGTATTTTGGTGGATACTTATATTGTTGCTTTTAGATTCTGTTGTCATCAACTTCCAATTTCAGGGACCTTGTTCACTGTTAGTACCCTTTCTCTATTGTCTAAAATATTACAAATTCCTCTATGTTTATTTACACTCTGTCAAACTTTTCTTGTATCCAAGCAACTCTACTTAAAAAAAATATTATTTAGGGGCAGGGGCAGGTATTCAGAATATGTCTATATTTAGCTTTAACTTTATATGTGTAATTCTTTTTATGAAATTAGCTCTCCTGAGAGGAATTTGGACATTTTGAGCAATCATATACATCCTTTGAAAATTTCAGAACAATTATCTAAAGAATTTAGATGTCCATTTTCTTAACTGAAAACTTGAAATCTTATTGATTTCTTTTTTGTTTGTTTTTATACATGATGTATTTTATCAGTGGTGTGAGAATTCATTCTGTCTTTGTATTGCATTTATTGGTTAATGAACAAAGAATCTGTATTGGCCAGTGGCTTAGCAGAGTAGAGCGAGGCAGGAAAACTAAACCGAATGCTGGGAGAAAAAAGGCAGAGTCAAGAGAAGCAATGTAGACCTGCCAGAGCCAAAAGCCAGACAGAACCTTGTCAGGAAGCCATAGACACGTGGTGATACACAGATTAATAGAAATGGGTTAAATTAAGATGTAAAAGCTAGCCAATAAGAAGCTAGAGTTAATAGGCCAAGCAGTGATTTGATTAATACAGTTTCTGTGTGATTATTTCGAGTCTGGGCAGCCGGGAATTAACAAGCAGCCTCCAAAAACATATCAGATAATTTTAAAACAGAAAAAAAATTAAAGAAAATAAAAATGACACCTCACCTACCATGCAATTACTAGAGAAATCAACTGACAAATGAATGACATGCACATGTGGGCTCTTTCAGAACTGGGCAGATACCTAAAATCAGCAGTGGTATTTGGTGACCTTGATGCAAAAGAAAATGATTTCTTAAATTCCTCTTTCCTGAAAAAAATCATTAGTGGATACATGTAGTGACTGTAATATATATTACATATGTAATGTTCCAGGTAGAGTGTGTTGTACTTCCATAAGACAACTGTAGCTGATGGCTTAAAGAATCATTCTTGAGGGCTTGGATTGATCTGGATTCAGGTTTTATTGGCTATTCAGAGTCAGGAGATCTCTTTGCTGAAGACTCCCAATATGTTAAGAGGGATATGCTATGGTTGGTTCCCGATTTACTATAGCTGTACCTGTAACTTTTCTACTTTATGGCAGTAAAAACTGTAGCCATTAAGTAGAAATCATACCTTGAATTCTGGTATTTGTTCTTCTACTAGCCTAAGGATATTGATTCTCTTTTTTTTAGATTGGTCAACAGCAGTAATAAAAAGCTATCAGTCATTCACGTGGTCAGAAAATTGACAATGAATATTATACAGCATTCTGTTGTTCCTAAGCTGTGATATTTAGTAGGTCAGATATGGTATATACAATTCTGACTTGATATTTCTGCTTTATGATGAGTTTATTGAGATGTATAACTATAAGTAGAAAATAATTTATATTGCTATTCCAATATTATTGTTATTACATATATTAATATTCATAAACTATAGAAAATATTTTGAAAAATGCCATAATTTATGTCCTATGCAAATATATTATCTGTTTATACACATGGGCACATGTTCATATGTGTGCTCATATTTGTATGTACTATAACTGAGGCTAGAGAATAACCTCAGTTATTGGTCCTCAGGCACTGTTCACATTGGTTTTGAGTCAGGGGCTCTACCTGGCCTGGCACTTGTTAATTAGGTTAAACTGCTTGGCTAGTGAGTCTCAAAGATCTATTTGTACTGACTCCTCGGTGCTGGGCTTGTACATGGATTTGAGGATCAAACACAGGTCCTCAAGCTTGACAAGATGTTTTTGACTTTTTTTTTTTTTACAGCAGTTTGAAGATTACAGGACAACCGAGTGGAAAGCACAGAGTTCTTAAAAATGCCAGGTCCTTACACACATGCATACCTCCCCCAGCATCAAGAGCCCTCAGCAGATAGGAATACATTTGTTACAATCTATGAACCTACAGTGACAGTGAGGTCACCCATACTTCATAGTTTACACCAGGATCACTCATGTTGTTATGTAAACTATAGGTTTGGACAAGTATATTGTAGCATGTATTTTACAGGTTTGGACAAGTATATTCTAGCATGCATTTTACAGGTTTGGACAAATATAGTCTAGCATGCATTTTATTTTAATTTTGGTTCCTTCCTTCCTTCCTTCCTTCCTTCTTCCTTTCTTGTATATGAATGTTTTGTTTTCATCATCAGAAAAGGGCATCTTACCCATGGGACTAGTTATGGACCGTTGTGAATTGGGTGCTCCCATGTGGTGCTGGAACCTCTGGAAATGCAGTCAGTGCTCTTAACAACTAAGCCCTCTTTCCAACCCCTTGAATGTATTTTAATAATTAAAATGGTTTTGCTGTTAGAGACAATATTCTAACTTTTTTGTTATAAAAAAGAAATGTGGAAGACTTCTAATGAAACTCCTTTGTAAATGGAAACTGTTTATGACTTGCAGTCACTACAAACTGCTGGAGGTCTCCATTCAATATCTATGCTGCCTACTGTAAGTTATGATGAGGGGAGCCACACAGTGATTAAATAAGCATGACCTAAAGAGAGAAGAAACTGTCTCTGCAAGAGGAAGTCCATGGCTAGACTATCAAGGCTCCTCAGAAGACCATGACTAGAGGAAAAGGAAGAGAGAAAATGTTTAATCTTTAAAAAAAAAGACAGAAAATATTCATGCTAATAAAGATAAAACTTTGGTACTGCTTTGTTGGAGACAGATAATAGTGTTTTTGCTCAACTGCTACAAATGAATTATGAGAAAAGCAAAGAGAATTGTTTTGAACAATTTTCATGGCATGGAAATTGTTACCATTTAGTGTAAGATCAACTTAGTGTAATTGTTAAGTCTTATTTTAATGTATAAAAGCTAAGAATTTGGTTGCATAGAGAGAAAGGTAAGAACATGCAACCAATGTGCTTACCTTTTATGAAGTAACTCCCAACAGGCTTCCAAAGTATGTCTTGACTCCTTAGGTTTGAGTGGGTCATATGAAAGTAAACCTGGGTTGAGGCGGCATTCCATAAAACTTGGGTTACTCCAGCCACCAAAGTCTTGAGTATAATAAATAATAGAAACACATTATATATTTGTATATACACAATTCAAGAAAAGGTTTAGTGAGTACAGAAACCCACAAAAAATAAACAGAAATAAATTAATCCACAATGTAGAATAATTTCATCTACTCATTAGTCCAATCTGTTTTCTACTCATTAGAAATTACCATATTGTAACTCCATTGGATTTATATATTTATAATGGTAAAGTACTTTTTAGAATTGAAAATGTGTGTTCATTCAGTCAGTTAGCAAATATTTTTTGAGCACATAGTAAATAGCAGACAGTCAAAAGTTTAAAGTTGAACAATACTTACAAATCCCTGGCTTCTTCTAGCAAAGAGAAAAATGAATACTGGCCAAAAGAATAATAGGGAATTTTTTCTGTGCTACAGATTTGACAAGCATAAGTGTGTGTGACAGATTTGCAATGTTCTGCAATAAAGTACTGATATATATTTACCCAGTCTTCTGCATTAAACATATGGTGACAACAGACTGACTGGGGACTCACTGAGTTCTGATGGAGCCTAAGTTTCTTTCCTTATGTTGGCCAACAGGTGCAAACATGTGGTGTATGAAGCGTGTGTGTGTGTGTGTGTGTGTGTGTGTGTGTGTGTGTGTGTGTGAGAGAGAGAGAGAGAGAGAGAGAGAGAGAGACTTACTTTTGTATAATTCTCAGAATATTTTTATATTCCAGCCATGAACTGGAATGGGATGGGAATCAGTTCATTGTTATCCTGTGACTTTCTTAGAATTTGCCCAGGAAAGGTTCATGGCTGAATCTAACTCAGGACCTTCTAATAAGAAGGAAAGAAAGGTTTGCTTCCTTATAATGTGGTATGTACATGGAGTGTACTTTATCATGAGATCCCAGAAAGCACCAGCATCTGTCTTGTGAACATTCAGCATCCTAGGTTTCCTACTGCGACACAGTAAAAGGATAACAGGGCACAACAAACTTCATGGGAAACACTTCCTGACATGCTGGGGCCTGGAAGAAACACCAGTGAGCTCCCACAGCACAGGGGCTCAGCTCCAGTGTACCTGTTAAATGTTTTTCTCCTCCCTCCTCTTTCTCTTTGGATTACAAACAATGTTCCACTTAACTCGTTCATGTCCAGTAGCCTGTAGACTGCACTCCCACATGAACTGATGTGCTGTCTGGATAATTCTCAATATGGCCTATCTTATGAAATGTACATGAAGTTTTCAATAAAGAATAGGGCAAGGGAGGACAAATTGTATTATAGATGTCTTTTGTGGTAGTTTTACTTGTTTCTTTTACACAATCATTGCACTGACTGTCCTTTTAATCTACTTCAAGAAAAGGAAGGCTTAAGATGTCAACTTGTTTACACATTCTGCATGGCTAGGAAATGCAGGGGCTGGAATGGAACTAGCAACCTTACTCTGAGCAGTGTCGTCACTGCTACACGCAGGATGCTCCTTCACTCCTCCAAGTGCAGAAGTAAGGTCTTCAATAATACCAAACAAGAATCAGTGCCTTAACTTTAATGGTTGTATAAAGTTGGGTCATTTGGTGTTATAATTATGTATATCATTGAAGGTAGAAGTCACAAAACAATCCTACACCAGTTTGGAATTATGATTAATAAAAGGGTTATTTATTTAAAGGGAAAAACTTACAGATCACCGTCCTAGACAACAGCCCTCTGTGTGACCAGGAAAGAAGTCCAGTAGCCTGAAGCAGAGCCGGAAGCAAGGGAGTGAGAGCAGGGCTACCACTGCTTTTTTAAAGCGAAAGAGACCACGCCCAAGTGGGCTGGTATCTTAAAGGCTATTGGCTGAAGTAACAGAAGGAACTCCTGCAGCACCTTCCCCCTTTTTTTAGTAAGAGTTCCAAACCCGATACAAAACAATATACACTAGGAACAGATATCAAGTATAAGATTAGAATTATGATTAGCATAAACAATATTAAGCAAGGAACATATGCTAAATGTTTTAATAAACATTCTATCCTAAGAAGTCTAAGTCTTGTATTGGAAATGGCTTCGCTAGATCATAAGAGGACAGTAACTATGATTATCTAATCTTCAACCCTATCGAAGGCCTGAGAAGGGAGATAATATTACTTGAGTAGGCAGGAACTACAATCAAATAGCTTCCAAAGCTAGCAATATATGACAGAGACAACTGGCTACCTGGGCAATCACACAAAGTCTCATTTGCAATGTTGAAGCAACTAACTTTGGCTAAGGCCTAGAATAACTGACAGACCATTTTCAATGGCAAGAAATTTTTCAAAACTGTCTTACCCTGTATTAGCAAGATTTGACAGTCCTGTTTATCCATTTCTGGATACTATATCCTGTCAGTGGTTGAGGCATGGGTGATTCTTTGCCCAAAGGCCAGTTTTTGCCATGAAGAAAGCAGGCTCCAAGTGGAGTATCTTTGGTGCTCAAAATTCTCTCGGGAATAGATTGGTACTGCCAGGAGCAATCATGTTTCATGTCAACAAAACCCTAAGTTATTTAAATGCCATGTTCCACAGATCCTTGAAGTGGTTGAAGATTATCTATCTATACAGAATATAATCTCTATGTATCTAAAGAACCTGATTAGTCTAACTATAAGTATGACAAACATAGATGACTATTGATCTATAATTCTTAATACTTATCTAACTTAAAGACTAAGACAATAAACAACTGTGCAATAAATGAGGACCTCCAAATGTAAACAATGTATAAGTATCTTGATCAGAGGTAGAAATGTACACTGCAATATGGTAAATATATATATCAATGCATAAAAATGTTTTTAACAGAGGTAGAAGCATGCATGCATACAATATTCAATATAATTTAACTTCGTATCAATATACAAGAATCTATACCAATATAATTGTCTGTAAACAATAACTCACAAATACCAACCAATTATCCCATCATCCACTTTTCCCTCTTTTTCTTTTTTTCAAAAAGTTCCCTGAGCTTATAAAATTCCTCCCCCAACCCTCAACTGTATACCAATTATAGTCAACCCCTAAAATGATGTCCCTAAGTCTGAGAACAAACTTTGCTGGGAGAGGGGACTTCTTCTTCTAGAATTACTTCCAGATGTCATCAGGGTGACGTTCTTTCTAGGGGATCCTGTGAAAGTAAAATGATGGTTACATTTCAACATTAATGTCTGGTAAGATTGTAAATAGTCTCTGAGTATTTTGTGGAAGTCTGGCCAAAACATTGTAAAAGATGTGCACCATTTCAGCTAACCAAGTTGGAAGCATCTTGTGCAGCTGGTACCCAAAACAGATCTTGTAGTAGCGCTATCATGTCATGACGTCATATCAACCAGGTGGAGTTGTTGTTATAGGGCCCCAACTTCTTCCTGGAAACTTCAAAGATTACTGCAGGAAAATTCATTGTTCATTGTGGAAAACTTAAACATTACTTATATAGACATTTACAGACATATATGCTCAATGAAAGGTATGATAAAGACAAAAATACATATGAAGAAAAGCAAAGATATTTTCTAAATACATTTTTCTTTCTGTCTCACATCAAATGGCTCTTGGCATGAGATAGAAACTCTGGGATTTTTCTTTTAACAACATGCTTGGATTTAAAGAAGGACAGAGCTGTTGTCCAACTCTAAAACCAGCTCTGTATATTCATAAACATATATGTAGATACATATACATATGTACATATAAATGTGTACATTGTATCATTTGCACTGATGAACCATATTTGATTTTCTTAATGATCCTTATTGGATAGTTATTTTTCTACCTGTCATCATTCAAACATCATGGGTCTCTTAAATTTTTAAAGATGAGTATTTCCCTGCAAAGACAAGAACAGGACTCTGTCCCCATACTATATGCTTTTCTTACCACCTGTATGGTTATCACCATTGTGGATGAGCTGTCATTTCTCTGTTTCAATAGGTTTCTCCTTTTCAAAGCGAATCTTTATTAATTTTGATGGTATCCATAATTTTTTATCTCCTGTGGAAACAAGAGCGAAAGCCCTTCCCCAATGTAGCACATCTCCTGGTTTCCATTGTGAGGTCAACATATCCTTGAAATATACTGGTTGATTCAATTAAGAAGTTTTTTCCATTATCCAGTGCCTCTTTGCTGCTGTTGTTCCTTTCTCATTAGCATTAAGAAAATTCAAGGTTAATAAAGCATTATGCAGTCTATTTCTATAACTATCCAATAAGGATCATCAAGAAAATCAAATATGGTTCGTACGTACAAATGATACAATGTAGAAATTTATATATACATATATATGTATGTACATATATGTTTATGAATATACAGAGCTGGTTTTAGAGTTGGACAACAGCTCTGTCCTTCTTTAAATCCAAGCATGTTGTTAAAAGAAAAAACTCAGAGTTTCTATCTCATGCCAAGAGCCATTTGATGTGAGACAGAAAGAAAAATGTATTTAGAAAATATCTTTGCTTTCCTTCACATAAATTTTTTTTCTTTAACATACCTTTCATTGAGCATATATGTCTGTAAATGTCTATATAAGTAACGTTTAAGTTTTCCACAATGAACAATGAATTTTCCTGCAGTAATCTTTGAAGTTTCCAGGAAGAAGTTGGGGCCCCATAACAACAACTCTACTTTCCATCCCTTTCTGTTTGTTCAGCATATTCTTTATAGTATGATTTGATCATTCTATAACTGCTTGACCTCTAGGATTGTGTGGTATACCTGTAACATGCTTAATATTATAATGGGCAAAAAAAACCCGTTTCATTTTCCTAGAGACATAAGCCAGACCATTATCTGTCTTTATTTGTGCAGGTATACACATGATGGCCATAATTTCCAATAAATGTGTGATTACTGAATCAGCCTTTTCTGAGCTCAGGGCAGTTGCCCATTTGAAAACCTGAATACGTGTCTATGGTGTGGTATACATATTTTAATTTACCAAATTCCGTAAAGTGGAACACATCCATCTGCCAGATTTCATTCCTTTGAGTACCCTTTGGGTTACTTCCTGCAGGCAACGGTGTTTGATTACAGAAAGAGCAAGTAGGGCATCTCTTTATAATCTCCTTATCTTGTTGCCATGTATTAGAAAACTCTTTCTTTAAACCTTTGATATTGACATGATTTTTTTATGAAATTCTGAGGCCTGCAACATGCTTCCAATCAATAATTGATTAATTTCTTCATTACCTTGTGCTAGAGGACCTGGCATACCTGTATGGGATCGGATGTGTGTTATACATAGGACAAAGCCTATTCCTGATTATGTCTTGCACCTGGATAAACAATGAAGTCAATTCTGTATCCTCTGGTATAAATTCAGCAGTTTCAATATGCAAGATAACTCTTTCTGCATATTGTGAATCCGTAACTATCTTAAGAGGTTCTTTAAAATCCCTTAGCACCATAAGAATGGCATATAATTCTGCCTTCTGGACAGAATTATAAGGGCTTTGTTCCACCTTACTCAATTCTTCTGATTTGTAATCTTCTTTCCCTGATTAATTTTCATCAGTATAAAATGTACGGGCTCCAGTTATTGGAGCATCACATACAATTCGAGGAAGAATCCAAGAAGTTCTCTTTATAAGGTTAGTCTATCACTTTTGGGATAGTTGCTATTAATTTCTCCCAAAATTAGCACAAGCTCTTTGCCATGGTTCATTGTCTTCCCATAACTTTTGTATTTCATCAGTAGTGAAAGGCCCTATAATTTCTGCTGGGTCTATACCTGCTAGTTGACGAAGTCTCAGTTTACCTTTTATAATTAATTCAGAGACTTTTTCCACATAAGTTTTGAATTTTTTACTTGGTTTATGAGGTATAAAGATCCATTCTAAAATAATATCTTCCCTCTGCATTATAATTTCTCTAGGAGAAATTCTGGAAGGCAATATGACTATGATACAACTAAGATTTGGATTCACCCTATCCACATGTACCTCCTGTAATTTTTCCTCAACCATTGTCAGTTCCTTTTCTGCTTCAGCTGTTAATCCTCTGGGACTATTCAAATCTTTATCACCATCTAAGGTTTTGTTTAAATGAATTATTAAATCAGGTGCTATCCCAACAGCTGGTCATAGACTGGAAAGTCTCTTAACAATCTTTGAAAGTCATTAAGAGTCCATAGCCAGTCTCTCCTAATTTGTGCCTTTTGTGTTCTAATTTTCTGTAAACCTATTCTGTCACCTAGGTAATAAACAGAATCTCCTCTTTGAATCTTTTCAGGAGCAATTTGTAATCCCCATTTAGGTAAGACTTTCTTTACTTCGTCAAACATCCTTTCTAAAGTATCTGTATTTGAATCAGATAACAAAATGTCATCCATGTAATGGTAAATTATAGACTGAGAAAATTGCTTACAAATTATTTCCAATGGCTGACTTACAAAATATTGGCACCATGTGGGACTTTTGAGCATCCCCTATGGGAGGATAGTCAATTGATATCTCCTAGTAGGCTGAGAATTATTATAAGTAGGCACTGTGAAGGCAAAATTTTTCTCTATCCTTTTCTTTTAAAGGTATAGTGAAAAAACAATCTTTCAAATCAATAACTATAAGAGGCCATCCTTTTGGTAATAGAGAAGGCAAAGGAATTCCAGATTGTAGAGGACCCATAGGTTGAATTACCTTGTTGACAGCTCTTAGATCTGTCACCATTCTCTATTTACCAGGTTTATTTTTTTACAACAAACACAGGAGAATTCCAAAGGCTGGTTGATTCTTCAATACGGTGAGCATCTAGTAGCTCTCGTACCAGTTGTTCCAATGCCTGTAATTTATCTTCAGCTAGAGGCTACTGCTTGATCCATATTGGCTTCTCAGTTAACCATTTTAAAGGTAGGGATGTTGGTACCTCTAAAGGTTTGCTACTTGCTGTATGTTCTTGTACAGCCTGAATGGCTGGTGACCTTTTTCCATAATACCTCATTATATCTTTCCCAGAATTATGAGTTCCTGGGACTGCAGGAATGTTAATCTGGGTATTCCATTGCTGTAGCAGGTCATGGCCCCATAAATTTATTGCTATATTGGCTATGTATGACCTTAGTCTTCCTATTTGCCCTTCAGGCCCTATGCATTCAACCCATCTCATGCTTTGTTTTACACAACATAGGGTTTCAATTCCCAGTAACTGAACATCTACCTCTTGAAGAGGCCAATTCAGATGCCAAGATTCTGGAGTAATGATACTTACATCTGCACCCATGTCTAATAAGCCTTCAATAAAAATACCATTTATACAGACTCTTAGCTTTGGTCTTTGATTGTTAATTGAAGTCTGCCAAAATATAAGTTTACTCTGTCCTACTGGATTTTTTGACTCATCCTCCACATTTAACCCATCATTTAGACCAGTATTGCTTTTTACAGCAGGCATTGGTCTTTTTAATTTTCTTGGTAAGACACATTCTCCACTGTAACTGGGAATGATTGGGCCACTTTTGGCTTGGGGGCCTGAAAGAGACCCCTCAAGCATTTTCCTGATGGTATCGGGTTGCCTTGTCTGTCTGTTGTTGACCTGCATTCATTGGTCCAATGTCGGCCTTTACCACACCTCCTACATATATTTCTGAAGGCCGAGGTCTCCTATTTTTGTCATTCCCAGAGGAGATATTATTCCTAGAAATTCCTTGCCTAATTTACCACAATTAAAACATTTGGCAGTTTGATGTCTCCTCAATGCTTTGGAAATTGCTTCTCCTACCCAAGATTCATCATTATAACCAAACATCTCAACATTCATCGCATGCTGAATCCATGTTGATCTAGACCTTAAAGGCCCAATTATCTTTTTACATTCAAAGTTTTCATTTTCAAAAGCCAGAGATTCAAGAATTATTCATCTAGCTTCTGGGTCTGCTACTCCTATTTACAGAGCCTTAATTAATCTTTGCAAAAAGTAAGTAAAGGGTTCTCTCTGTCCCTGCCTAACCCTGGTTTATGATTCGATCCTTTTCCCTAGTTCTTGTATCCTATCCAAAGCATTCAAGGCTGTTTTGTGTCATAGGGACAATACTTCTTCATCGTAAAGAGCTTGGACCTGTGGGTCAGCATATGCTCCTATGCCAAGAATTTAATTTTGGGAAACCTCCACACCTTTTGCTCTTCCTTGCTGTTCCATATGTTTGGATTCTTCTTTGAAATAAATTCCAAACATCAAGGAAAGTCCATCATCCAATACTGAGGACACTAACTGAGAGAAATCATGAGGATTAGCTCTGACATTAGAAGCCCAAGTCCTTATTATTTCCTTAACAAATGCAGAGTGAAAGCCATAATTAACGACAGCCTGCTTAATTTCTTTTAGATCATTTATTCCTATTGGCATCCATCTACCTTCCTTGGCTCTTTTTGAGCCTTTAGAAGTTGACTCTTTGTCAGAGTAAATTACAGGGTATGACACTAAAACCCTGGGTAAACCAGTTCTGACAGCTGGTGGTGATGTTGTATCCTGTCCTTGTGCCTTCTTACCCTGTTCACCAGCTCCAATAGTTTCCTCAATCATTTCGAATCTTTTTATCATTGTCTCTCATAAAGCCTGAATCTCCTGACCTGCATATATTTCTAGTGATTTCACTAAGGTATTAATTTTTTGGTCCCCATTATACACCTGTGATTACAACGTTTCAATATTTCCCTTCAAAGATAACATGTCCTCCTTGAACTTTTCTTGGATATCATGTAGGTTGCCATCCTGGAGGTACATTCTGTCTGTTACCTTATCAAAACTTTGTGATAACTTCTGAACATCAAATTCAACAGTATGAATCCTTTCAGGTAACTTTGTAGTACCCTTAGATATGGAGTCAATTTTGCCTATCATAGTATCCACTTGTTCAGATAATCTCTGATTTTCAATAATTTTAATCCTTTCAACTAGCCGTTCATTATTAGTCTGTAAAGATTGTATCATTCCTAGGAATGTCATATTCTTCCTTAATGATAGAATGTGGAGAAGAAAACTGAAACCTAGTAACCAGTAAATTGAGGTATCCCCATAGTCATATAATCCATTGTATCAGTAAAGAAAGCAGTAAATGTTGCAATGGAAATGAAAACTGCCATATTTCCTCTTATCCAGCAGGTGGCAATGTTGCTGAGTCGCGACTAGAATCAATGCAAAGATGACAGAAACGGGGTCCCACTTCAGTGTCTGCCTTAGTATTTGTTAAAGACTGGGAACTATAAGTTGCTCAACAAAGTAAATGTAATTAAATCAATTCTATACACAGAACCAGAAACCCAGAATCCAGGAGTAGATAAGAGCAACCTAGAAGCTATGTATGCCTCCATGTGACAAAGAGTCGCCCTTAGAGGTTACAGCATTAGGCAACCGCTTACGTTCTGACTCGCATTGCTTAACTGCTGCACTGCAAGGGGGATTTAAAAACCGCTCAGAAAAGAGCAAACCAGGTGGGCAGAGACTGTGTGGGCCTGTGGAGACCAGGAGGCGTGGAGGAGGCAAACAATAGGGTGCGTGGGGACTTGACACCAATCTGAGGTGTGTAAAGAGAAAATATAAAAAATTGCATGATATTCTATATTGAACTGCTGGCTCCACACACAGGCCGCTGCTGAGGGAGGGCGCATGCCAAGCTGAGCTGGCAACAGGCAGCCGAGCCGGGAGGGGAGTTCTAAAGCCAAACGTTGAACCCCAGATGAAGGCATAAGTCACAAAATAATCCTACACCAGTTTGGAATTATGATTAATAAAAGGGTTATTTATTTAAAGGGAAAATCTTACAGATCACCATCCTAGACAACAGCCCTCTGTGCCACCAGGAAAGGAGTCCAGTAGCCGGAAGCAGAGCTAGAAGCAAGGGAGCGAGAGCAGGGCTACCACTGCTTTTTAAAGCAAAAGAGACCATACCCAAGTAGGCTAGTATCTTAAAGACTATTGGCTGAAGGAGCAGATGGAGCTCCTGCAGCATATCATGGTTGTTGTTTCTTGATGTAAATCTTGTGTAGAATCATCAGATATTTAGGCCTAAAATCAGACTTTTTTTTTTTTTTTAAAGACAATGGTTTAAAATTCTGTTTTGGACTTACCCTTTTCATTCACATCTTAATTACACCCTTTTTTCATTAAGGCAACAAATTCCTTCTTCCCTAGCTCTGTACCCCATAACCACCAAGCCCAGAACACAAACAAAGGCACATTTGGAAGCTCCTGTGGAGAGACCTATATCCAAGATCAGCACATCCTGCAATTTGCTATTTTCTCTTCACATTTCTTCCCAGAAGCCAGCTTATGTAAGCCTCCCTGAGGCAATGCATGCATGGTTTTAGGGAGATGACTGAACACCAAGGATGGTTAGTACTGAATGTCTATGAACAAGTGAATGGATAATTGTGTTTAGGGAACTAATAGACAGGACTTCAGATATTAAAAGATGGGTGCTTCGTAACAGTTTGGCACCAATATTTTGGAATTTATGACACATAAGGCAGGGTGGAGGATGAATCTGCAGAACATAATTGCAACTTTTGAATCTAATAGGGTTGTTTTACAGTATAAAACTATGTGGAAGTTTTCTGAATTTGCTCAGAATGTCCACAAAGCATGGCACCCCAACTTAGAAGAGGATTGAGTGTCATAGCTTTACTTTTAATGTACAACACTTGTGACAATATGTGCTATCATTTCCACATATTTCATTATCATTAAAGCAAGTCCTATATGAACCTAACTTCCTGTCCCATGAGGTACAGCTCTTTATTAAGTGCCTCAGAGAGAGTAATTCACATTAGACAAGTCCTTTCCTTTCAGAAATACAGAATTCCCTTAAGTAGGACACTCAAAATATTCCCAAAGCTACGATGTGTGTTGATATTTTCTACCTACCAACTGCTTTAAAAAAAAGCTTCTTGTCCATTTTTGGTGTTCATTTATTATTGGAAGTCATCTTTCAAGCATGGGAGAGTCATTCTAGGAGGGGTGTGAAACAGACTTTTTTGGGCAAAACAAATGCATCTTAGGGTGATAGAGACAGCAAACTCCTGCCCAAGCTGTTTTGAAACTCCATGAAAGAATGCTCTTTGCAGCTGGGAACATATTTTTCATAGAAACATTCTGAATGGTTTTTGAGTTTTAAAGTGGGTGTTTGGGGAGTTATTGGTGCAGTATCCAGGCTTCGGAACTGTGTTATCATCCAAGTTTGTGATAATTTAGAGTATGACTAGGGCAACAACACAAATTCTGGCAGTGAATGTCGAGCTGCTGCTCAGTATCTAGAGCATGTCAATGTAGCTCAGTTCCTTCCTCACAGAACCTCTTAAAGCCAAGAACAGAGGCTCTGTCCCAGGTGTGTGGTGTACTCTTAGAGGTGGCTATGGCTAGCACAAGTACTCAGTCATGTAGACTGGAGTACCTCTCCCCTGCTTATTTTACTTCTATGATTAGGCAAGAGTTTTGCAGTGTCAACATGTCTGCCCCCCATGAGTTTGTTATGGTTCATCAGCTGTGTGATGCTATGTCAACAGCTATCTCCATAGGAAAAACAATGCTAACATGTGGCCCTTACATTCTTTCTCTACCATAGTTAAATTGCATGATATTCTGGGATATCTGCCTTTTATCGCTTAGTCTTCTCAATGTTAGTGTTTGAGGTGTCACACATGCCAAGTCATCAAACCCAGCTTCAGGAGACTTCTTTCATTCTGATGTACACTACAAGGCCCACCGAACTAGTTCACCACCACTTGGCCATATAAAGGCTGTCTTTGGCCATAATCACTAACTTGCTATTGGGCTATACCTCCTTTTACTGTTCCCATTGCCACTAATGCCTCAGCAGCTTCAAGAGAACATGCTGGGAGATGACCTATCTTCCTTTAGACCTATTTGCTGTGGCACTGCTCTTGGTTCAGAGACTGGCCTTTGACCCTACTTGATTATCTATTAGCTCCTACAAGCAAAGGCTTGGGCATTTGGTATTATTATAAGCTATGCTCAAGGTAGTAATGAAAGGAAAGGTTAAACACACTGGAAGAAAATATAAATTGTTAATTGAGTGGCTAAAAGACCACAAATATTTGATTAAATTCATAGCTGGATTCACTTAGTAAACCTCAGTTCCTATGACTGTGAAGGTTGGATCACACAGGTAAGAAAAAGTAAGTTGCTGAACCTGACTGGGGAGGCCCAGAGTGAGGCTGCTGGAATCTGAAGAGTCAGGGGAGAAAAGGAAAATGTGGGCAGGAGAACAAGATGCCCCACTAGCTTCTAACTGACATAAGGCAACTCTCCCAGAGTTCAAATTAGTGACCCAAAATGTCTCCCTTTTGACTGTATTCTATTGTTAAGTCCATCAGAAACCAGCATGCCTTCAGAGAAACATTATTTCTACTTTACCAATCTTGGACAGTTTTGTGGAAGAGAGAGATTATCCTTTTGGTATATATACAGTTAGAATTGTGCTGGTGAAATCACGTTAGTGGGGTTTAGACAACCTTAATTGTTGAACAGAAGGTGATGATATAAGAAACACAGGTATTACCTCAAAGAGGGATATGAAGTAGTTTATGCTGGAGTCTAATAAGACTGTCTAAGTCTCTACAACATAGACTTAGGTTACCCCAAATTCCATGTTCCAAAGTGCTAGCAGTTAAAATGTGTGTGTACGTGTATGCATTTAATACATACATTAAAGCACCTTTCAAATACACACACACACACACTCACACATACACACACACAGATGAACGTTATTTGTAGAAGGAGACTACACTTTCCTTTCCAGGCTGCACAGACACAAATAATCACACAGAAACTATATTAGTTACAACACTCTTTGGCCAATGGCTCAGGTGTTTTGCTAGCTAGCTCCTACATCTTAAATTAACCCATTTCTATTAGTCTATGTTTTGCCACATGGTTGTGGTGTTACCTCATTTTCTACATGTCTTCTTTCATTGGAGGATGGCTGGCATCTGCTTGACTCTGCTTACTCTCTATATCTCTGTTCAGATTTCCTGCTTGGCTTTACTCTATTAAGCCATTGGCCCAAACAGTTTTATTCATCAACCAATAAAAGCAACACATATACAGAAGGACATCCCACATTATAGTTATATTCAGGTTACAGAGTTACAGTAAAGTGGGGAAGCCTGTGTCCAACCCCTCCACACCCATTGATGTAATCATAAGTTAATCAGCCTTTTGGGAGCCTTACCCTGCAAGGGACGAGCATGATAGCACATACATGTAATATCATCATTGGGGAAGCAGAAATGTGGAGAATGGAGAATTTGAGGCAAACTTGGGCTCTTTTGCACCTTTCATATAAACCTGGGCTATATAGTAAGACCCTGTTCCCATATGCATTTTAAAAGTAAGTAATATAATAAAACAAACCACCTTTGGAAAAGAGTAGAGTAGTCTTATTAATTTTTCCTTTAGTGACATACTTGTGTACTCTGGGCTATAATGTGGGATGCCTAGTTTTACTTTTAAATATCAATTTGATCAGAATGCAGTATTCGTATACATTTGATGATTGTTTCTTAGGCTAGTCTGTTTTGTTAGTGACTAACATTTTAATTGGTGAACTGAGGAAAGTGGATGATTCTTTCAGTGTGAAATAAAGTGTAACTTGTTAAGTCTGAGTAGAGTAGAACAGGAAAATGAAGGAAATGGCTTTACACAATGTCCAGTCTTTCCTTGCATGTGTTGCTAGTGCATCTCAGGTCACCAAGCTTAGACCACAGTCCACTTTGTTGACCCTCAACTTCCAGGCCTTTCAGCCTCACCACTCATCTACCTGAGCTTCTAGTTCGCGGGTGACAAGAGACAGGGCTTATCATCCTCAGTAGTCACATGGGCCTAAATATAATAATGATAATGATGATGATGATGATAATATTAATAGTGGAGAAATGTTTGAAGTATGTGCTAGAAAATCCAGTATTGCTCTGAAAAGTCATTTAAATATGATTCTGGTGAAGTTCCAGAAAAGAATAAGGAGAGCCAGAAAGTGAACGCCATCATCTTAAAAAACACATAAATGATCATGGATGAATGCTGGTAAAAAGCTGGGTGTAAAGAATGGTTCTGTGGTGGTTCAGGTAGCTGAGGACTACATTCCCAGACAGTGAACAAAATACAATCCTGTTATTAAATGGCAAAGGGATTGACTCGATATATTCAAATTCTTATGCTCTGTGACAGAAAAGTGGGCAAGAAATGAAATTGGATATTGAGTTGAGGGAATTTCTAACTCTGGGATGGAAGGAACTGCTTGTTTTCTTGTGACTATTAATAATAAAATGTGGAAAGAAAGAATAAATTGAAAAAGGACTTTCTAAGCCAAAGAAACCAGAACTTTGTCCATTTGTCCGTATTGAAAAGTAAAAGAGCAATCCTCTTTGGAAAAAGGAATGAAGGATGCAGTTAACTAAACATTCCAGAAGGAGATTAACATAGGTGTGAGCCATACATTTCATAGCCACCCAAACAAGGACACTACCAGTTGACACTGAAGGAGGAGATGGGACAGAATTGAGGAAGCCACTGCTGTGCTTTTCAATTCTTTAGAAAACAATGAGGAAGCTTTTTGTCTGTGGACACTTTCTGTTCTTTAATAAAAGTGAAGTATGTTCCCCAAGGCAATTTAGAGGAAAGCAGCAAGAAAAGACAGGTATAGTAAAAGGCTGCTAGTATGTTCCCAGCTGCCCAGATTTGAAATAACCACACAGAAACTATATTAATTAAATCACTGTTTAGCCCATTAGCTCTAGCTTCTTATTGGCTAACACTTACATATTAGTTTAACCCATTTCCAGTAATCTGTGTATTGTCATGAGGCTGTGGCTTACCTGGTAAAGTTCTGGCATCTGTCTCTGGTGTGGCTACATGGCTTCTCTCTGACTTTCTTTCTCCCAGCATTCAGTTTAGTTTCCCCGCCTAGTTCTGTTCTACCTTACCAGGCCAAGCCAGTTTCTTTACTAACCAATGTTATTCACAGCATACAGAGGAGAATCCCACATCAGACAGGTCCACCTGAGGGAACTATGGCATGGCATGCCCTAGTAGAGATCTGAAGGTTGGAAAGAGACTCTCTCTTTCTCTCTCTATCTCTTTCTCACTCTCTCTCTCTCCTAGCTTGTCTGAGCCAAAAGCATGGGTGGTAGACTCTCAAAGGAGTGGGTATTCTGAGTTCCAGGAGCTCAAGGGTCAGCCTTGCCAGGAAGGGACTGGCTAATACTATTACTTCTTTGTTTTTTTCTCCCTATTTTATCCTTTTAGACTATGAATGCCTATCTTATAGCTATCCTACATTTGTATTTTGGACGTACTCATCTTGTTTAATTTTATGTGTGACAACAAATTATACAGGGTGGGGAGATGGCTTTCCATGGGCAAAGTGCTGTGCAATGTCATGGAAACATGTGGACTAGATTTTGCATCATTAATCCTGACTAAAATGTCAAGTGGGCACTGGGATCTGCTTGTAATACAGCTTTTGGGAAACAAAAAGGGGAAACCCAGAGCAAGCTAGCTGTATAGGATAGCTGAACTGGTGATCTCTGAGTTCACATGAGCGACCCTGATTCCATATATAAGAAGGTCAGCAGTGAATGAGAAGACTTGGTGTCAACATTTGACTTTCACATGCATGCACACGTGCACCTCCACACACACTTGTGCCCAATCACGTGGGAACAAACATGCATTTACACCATATAGATACATAGGGAGAAACAAGAATTTTATTTCAGTATGAATTATACTTGAAGTCTCACCTATATTTGATACAAACGGTATTTGTTAATACTTTGTAGTTAGGATGTTCGAGTTGAGATTCTTGGAAATGTTGAGGTGTATTGAACATATTTTGCATGGGAGAGATCGGATGAAATCGGGGGACAAGGGATAAATGTTAAGGGTGACATTTTTGTCTCTCTCTATGAATCCACATGGAAATTCTTACCTCCAAAGAGATGGCATTAATAGGCAGGCATCTTGAAAGTGAATAGGTTTTGGTGAGGTTGTGTGGTTGAATGCCTCTCAATGGACTTGCTTCCCATACAAGGAAGGAAAGAGGAGAGCTTGTGACTCAGCTTTTGTACCATGCCTGTCTACAGGCAGATTAGGAATTTGATTCACTGATACTGTGACCTTGAATTTCCCAGTTTCTAAAAGTATGGGAAGTAAACCTTTGCCAGATAAGCACCAGAGTCTACAGAATTTTTGTTATAGCCTAAAATAAATAAGATACAATGTAAAATATACTCTCGTGACCATCTTGATCAAAAGTTTGAAAGGCTTCTTCGACATTAGTGGTTTATGAAAGGTCTTGAATAAGAGGCATATGGTACATGAGTCTTGTATTGTCTCTCAAGTACTGTTCCTGCACTATAGAGTAGCTTTCCAAGGGCACTGTAGATTAGTGGGAAGGTTTCGGTAAAACAAATGAAAATTGACACTATACACAGGCATTTCTTTTTTTTTCCCATACATTGTTTTGTTTTATTTTTTCCATTCAAGAACATAATTAAAGAAATAAATTTTTTTTCTTTCTTCCCCTTCTCCCGGTCCCCTCCCACTACTCCCCCACCCCTCCTCCCTCCCCCTTCTTCCTTGAAAGAGGGCATGGTGCCCTGCCCTGTTAGAAGTCCAAAGCCCACCCCCATCCCTCCTGGCCTAGGAAGGAGTGCATTCAAAAAGACTCGGTTCTCAAAAAGGCATTTCTAAGACAGAATGTTTATCCTGTTGTATCACAATCTCTCTGTAAAAACAAAATTCTTTGTTAAAACAGCAAGGAAGATTATTATCCAATTAAATCATTACAACACTCAATTTAAAAATATTTAAATAAACACACCCAACATAATTAGATACCTTCTCATTAAATTTCAATTATGCTTTAGTATAATATTATTTTTCCCCACCAATTCAAGTTGAAGCTTTCAATCTGAATCACTTCATTTCTCTGTTGGGGCCATCTGCTACTTTCATATTAATCTTGCTTTATTTTTTTACTCTTTATCCCCAAAATCTCTGATTATTTTCCTTCTTCTTGGTCTTTTGTAGCAGTCAGAAATAAGAAAGACATTTGGACCTTTCATGAAGGTCTTTTTTTAATCATGAGTAATTTTCCTCCCTGTAACAATTGTTTTTTTCTCAGCTCCCACTGAAGCCTGAAACAAGTATTAAAGCTAATTTGAAATTAACATACAATTGAGTTTCTATTAGCCTGTATAGACATTTTGGGAAATATATAGCATGGTCTGGGTTGTAGACCTTTGATGGAAAATTACCTCTTTTTAAAAGCCCGAGTTCTTGTTTCTTCCTGAAATATGTATTGCTTGAAGTGCAGCATTAAACTGATAATCGCATAGTTTGTTCGTTTAACTGACCTTCCTTAAAGAAAACAGTGAATGACTCCAAACAGATGTCCTTCAAAGGTAATGGTGAAATACTTCATGCTAAATATTCTGTTTTGATTATCTGTAGAGAATGCATGTCAAAATTAAGTTGGTATATAGGAAATGTCAATGAATTAGATCAAACCTTTTTTGTTTTTTGGAGAAGGTTCTTGAGCTATCCACAGACATATGTTTAACAGTGACATTTAAATTCAGCTGAGTCCCTAGTTCTTATATTCAAAAATGCTATCCTGTTGCCATCTAAAAGTTTATGTTAAATGCATAGGCATTTATCTGCCAAGGAATCTACAATGCTTTTTAATGGTTTCTTTTTATGAATGAAGCAACATAACCAATAAAATATTTAGATTTATAAAGCTAGCTTCTAAGAATTCTGACAATGGTGTACATTTGTGTAACTGCCTCCATAATATATGAAGGATTTACATCTCCCAGAGTTCTCTTGGGCCTTTTTCAAATCTGTTTCTCATCTAGCATTAACTTACTGTAACCACTTACTGGCTTTTATCAATTTAAATTATTTTTGTCTATTCACAAACTACATTTCAGTGCGGTCACATAGCATATACTCATTTGTGCCTGGTTTCCAGTAATTTTAAAATTCATCATGTCCCCACATCTGTCAATACTTAATTTCTCTTTGCCGTTAAACAATATTCTCCTGTATGAACATACCATAATGTGTCCATCATTTTTATATTCATGGACCTCAGATTTCTTTGGCTGTTATTAATATGCTCTCTAAGAACATTATTCTGTCTAGATATTAATCCCCTGTCAGATGTGTAGATGATAAATATTTTCTCCCAGTCTATATGTTCTCTTCACTCTGCTGTTTTCTCTGCTGTGCAGAAAGATTTTAACTTCATGCAGTATCATTTGTCAATTATTAACAGCCATAAATTGAGCTATTGAAGTCCTTTATGAACAATCCTTGCCTATGCCTGTGTCTTTAGGCCTTTCTTCTGTGTTTTCTTATGACAGTTTTAGAATTTCAGCTTTTGCGTTAAGTTCCTTAGTCTAGTTTGAATTGGTTTCTATACACTGTGAGAGATATGGGTTGTAGGCAGAGGCTGCTTGTTTGCTTCCTTCCTGCCCATACCCAAAATAATCACACTATATTACTTGCAACACTGCTTGGCCAATGACTCTAGCATATTTCTAGCTAGCTCTTACATCTTAAATTAACCCATTCCTATTATTTTATATTTTACCATGAGGTTCATAGTTTTACCAGTAAGGTTCGTGGCTTCTGTCTCCTTCAGGAGCTACACGGCATCTCCTTGACTTCGTCTACTCCCTCTCTACATCTCTGTTTGGATTTTCTGCCTGGCTTTTCTCTGTTAAGCCATTGGCTGAAAGCAGCTTCTTTATTAACTAATGGCTATAAAATATATTCACAGTATACAGAGGGGAATCCCACATCAATGGGTCTAGTGGAATTCCTCAGTATGTGCATCTCCAATTTGCCTACATCATATATTGAAGAGGTTGTGTTTTTCACACACACACACACACACACACACACACACACACACACACACACACAAAGACACATCCAATTTCAGTAGCTGTGGGTATGTGAGCCTATTTCTGGGTCTTCTCCTACTTTTTTCATTGTAAAAGTCCTTTAAATTTTTGGTTAGGTTTATTCTTAGGTATTTTACCCTTTGAGGCTATTGTAAATGGGATTCTCCCCCTAATCTGGGTTTCTTTTTCATAAGTTTTTTATTATCTGAGAGCTATTGATTCACATGTGTTAACTTTATATCCTGTTTATTTGAACAAAGAATTTCTCAGATCTAGTAGTTTCCTGATTGAATCTTTCAGGTCTCTTAAGTATAGATAGACTCTTGTTTGTAAATGGAGATAATTTGACTATTTTTTTCCTTTTTTACATAGAAGTGATTTCTTTCTCTTATAATATGGATATAACAAAGATATTTACCACTGTATTGAATAGGAGTGCAGGCTGAAGATTTTTGTCTCATTCTTGATTTTTTTAAAAGAGAAAATGTTTTCATTTAGTAAAATGGCCACAGATTTATTTCATGCAGATTTATATGTTGATGTATGTTCCTTCCATTCCTAGTGTCTTTAGGGATTTCATTATGAAGGGATATTGAACTTTTTTTCATCATGAAGGGATATTGCCAAAAGCCTCCTCTATATTTAATTAGATAACCATGTGATTTTTGCACTTAATATTATATGCTGTGTTGTGTTCATTGATTTACACATGCTGAACCACCCTTGAATCAGTGGAATGAAATCAGTTTGAGCGTGTTGGCAATTTGGTCTTGAATTCAGTTTGCAGACACTTTGTTGAGAAGTTTCCCTCTACAGTTTTCTAGTTTGGTTATGTTGTCATATGATGGGTATCAAGGTGATCTTGATGTAGGATGTGTTTGGTAGTAATCTTTCATTTTTTTATTTTATGAATGGGTTAAAGGTATGTTGATGCTAACTAAGTTTTGGTAAGCTTCAGGAAAGAATCTACATGGTCAAATCTGGGCTTTTCTTTGTTGGGATTTATGTTTAAGTTTCTTGCTTGTTTTGGATCTGTTTAATTCTTTGTAAATCTTGTTTTGGTAGGACATAGGAACCAAGGAATTAAGTTTATAAAATAGAAGATTTTCAAGTATTTCACATTGACTCTCTGATTTTACTGTAGTGCTTCCTTTTGCTTCTAACTTTATTAATTTGTGTTCTTCTCTTCTTTTCTTTTGGTTAGTCTTGCTAAGGTTCTGTTAATTTTGCAAAGAATCAAAGCTCTGTTTCATTGTTTTTTTTTGTATTATTCTTTAATCCTTCATTCCATTAATTTCTGACCTCATCCTTATTTCTCTATGTCTACTTCTTTGGGTTTGGTTTTCCTTGTTTTTATATAACATTGAGCTACATCATTATCTTATTTATTTAAGGTATCTTAGATGTTTAAATTAAATTTTAATTAGTGGTCTCCCTCTTTATTTCTCTGTGTATTCACTCTCACTCTCTTTTTCTATCAGTGTTCGTGTTCTTGAGTGTGCATGAGTGTGTGAGAGTGTGTGTGTGTGTGTGTGTGTGTGTGTGTGTGCATATGCTTGCTACAATAAACATGCGGAAGTCAAACGGGCAATTCATAGGGGTCAGTTTTCTCCTTCCATGGAATCTCTGGGTCAAAATCATGTCTTTAGGCTTGTGGCAGATACCTTTCACCAGTAATCCAGCAAGCTTTAATAAGACTTTTTTAAAGACTGTCTTTGCTATATCCCAAAAGTTTTGATGAATTGTATTTTCATTTTGACTTGATTCTAGGATTTAGTTTTGCTGACTTTCCTAATTTCATTAATGACTCACAGATCATTCAGGAATGTATTTTTCTATCTTCATGTATTTGTATAACTTGTGTGGTTTCTCTTGTTATTGATTTCTAATTTTATTTCCCCGTGATATGATGGGTATCAAAGTGATCGTGACTAAGAATGTGTTTGGTAGTAATCTTTCGTTTTTTTATTTTATGGATGGGTTTAAGGTACATTGATGTTAACTAAGGTTTGGTAAGCTTCAGCAAGGAATCTTGCTTTATAAGATAAAACAAATCACATCAGATTTTTGTCATTGTATTTGTTAAGACTTACTTTATTGGTTAAAATGTGATATATTTTAAAAAATGTTCCATGGGCTGCTAAGAATAGAATGTATCCCTTAACTGTTGGGTGGAATATGCTATAAAAGTCTATTAAGTTAATTTGAGCTGTGGAATAGCTTAAGTTTAAAGTATTTTTTATTGATTGCTTTAGTGCTGATCTTACTATTAATGAAAGTAGAATGTAGATATCACAGTTTTATTTCTGGTTCTTTTCATCCATATTCCCAAGTTTTTCATTTGTATTGTCTTTCTCATCTATCTTCATGTTTTTCTCACCTATGCCGCTGCCTGTCTTCTTCAGACACAGAACTGACATCAGGCGGGTGCAATGATTAGCATGGTGGCCTGTTGAACTTGCAGACTCTTGTGTATCTGATGAGTTAAGCTGGTGTTGAGTCTGCACTAGATAAGTGACATATGCCCACCAGGACTGTTGTTTTCTTAGTTGTTACTTTCCTTTCCAGGGATCTCTGCTGTCATTCTTTGCTTTACAATCCATAGGGTGAACATGCTCTCACCCTCCTGAGACTGCCTAATGAGACTATTCCATCTTGAGGGTGTCTCCCCAGCATATTGGAAGTGGGGAAACCAAACTCAGAACTGAACTGTGCAAGGAAAACTTCCCTCTGTTCTTCAAGTTTGATGGACATTAAACACCTGGCAATGGGTATCACTTAGTGTCCTAGCACTTTTGTGCTCTCTGTCTCTTCAGATGTAAACCTCATAGCTGACTGGTGAGCTTGATTCACATTTTGGCTCCAGACTTGGGACTATCTCCAAAGTTACTATCAAGTGGTAAGACTGACTCCTAGCCTTGGAAAGTAGGCTACCTCATCTTGGACACTTCACTGTCTGAGCCGGGGACCCTGATACTTCCGCTGTCCAGCTTGTCAGTTTTTGATCTTCTCCTTTCTTTGACTGCCTCTACTGGCTCTCTCACAGGGGTATGGAAAGTTGACTCCTAATTTCATGCAGTAGTGAGTTTTCCCTGCCCTGGAGACCAAAGAGTAGCTCAGTTACTTGTGAGGGCTGTGGGCTTGCCACGTGGGTGAGACTGCCAATCTCTTTTCGCCAAGTCTATCTGGCTTACTTCTTGATGAGACTTCTGCTTCCTTGCCCTCCAACAGGAAGGTTATGCCTCTGGAGCTGGATGCTGTGTGCTCTGTTAGCTTATTTCTCCTCCTGGTCCTCTGTTTTACTGCACTCACCACCCATCCCTTCATTCCTTTTGAGATTTTGGATCCTCTTCCTCCTCCATCCACCTCCTCCTCTTCATTATCTTCTCCATCTCTCACCCTTGGATTATCATTTATTTTTTTTTCTTATCCCAAGCTTCTCCTAAACCATATCATATGAAGGCAGCTGCTTCTCCAATATCTTCAGATGATTAAACCCGATGGGATCCATTGTGTACACGAACCATGGGCTTTCTCCATTTGTACGTTGGACGTTTCTAGTCATGCACACTTTTTTCTTCTCCTCTCAGGCTTGTCATGTCCCCTGTGACCCCTCAAGCTGGTAGAGAGGTTGAACACTGGCACCTGGATTCTGATGGTCTGGCTTTGTGAGCAGCACTCTATTTAGAACAAATCATGCCGTATTGTCTCTGAAGACTGTCTTAGAGCTGAATTCTGTTTCTGTTTATTTTGATAGGAAAATGTAAGCAAATGGATTCTGATTAGTATTTATCTCTAGAAAAACCAGAGGCAACAAAGCTTCAGACGGTACTTGTGAATGAAATTGTTTCTTAGCTGTCACATCTCAAGGGGATCCCCTTCTCAAGACAGATTGGCCCTGGATTTTCCCCTGTTATCAGGTAATGCTCAGCAGCCTCTGATGGTTCCTATTCTGTTTCTGCCTTGAGCTGGGGACAAACGCTGGAGACTGGGAAATGGGGAACAGAAAGGAGCTTGTGAACTCTAACCTGAGAACTCTTTTGTTCAAAATGTTGCACTGAAATTTTGTGTGTGACTTGACATTTTTTCAGAGCATGCTTTAAATCTATATAAAATGATTATTTTCAGGAAGAGTTAATTATCATTACTTTTTTTTCTTTTAGCTTAGCTAATAAGCACAATTACTGAGATTTTGTACCATTTTGTCTTATTACTATTCAAAGGTGAGGAAGCAAAAGTCCAACAATGTTAAGTTCAACTTCCTTAAGTAACAATGTTACATAAAAGTGTGACCCAAACAAACAACATTTAATTTAGCCACTCCCACCCACTTATTGGTAATGAGAACCTGAACAGTCCATTGTACTCTTAAATTCCCAAACAGGAATCTACCTTGCTCCTTTTGTTGCTTGTAATCCGAACCAGCTCTGTGGAAAGCACAGACCTGTTGGGGCACTTCGCATTTCTACTCCTCTTCGAGACCAAACTCTTGCATGGTAGCCTTTTAGCAAATTCATAGCACATCCTTCTCTCACCAACCGTGTTGCTCGTCATCATTTCAGTGCTAGGCTGTATAATCTTGTGATTCCAGATGCCATTCCCAATTTAGATTTTGCTGACACTTTCTTCATTTCCCAGAATTCAAAAATATTGCAAGTGAAGTTTTGAACCAAATGATGACAGTGTGTTTCTAGACTTGTATAACCAATCTCGGGGTTATTTCATTCTTTTGATGGAATCCTACCCTGCCTCACATACATAGAGAAACAGTGAACTGCTTGAGAAATCAGGGTGAAGCTTTTAGGTATTCAGCAGTGTTATCGGTTCAAATAAACACACCCAGCAGCAGTTAGATGTTAACATAGAAGTTCTAAGGCAAAGGCACGCATATACTTTTGCTTCCATAATGTCTAGGATGGTTGACTCAAATGCCCTGAGTTTCTGTGCAGTGAAAAGTGTGTGGTGGTGGTGGTGTGAGGCTATGATCAGATTTAACATCGACTGGAGATGTGACAAACTATACTGTAACACTGTCACAAAGAACATCTGAGAACCAACAGTGGAGTCTGAATGGAGTTAAGACCACAGCTGACTTTTTTCTTTCAATGATACTTGTTACATTAATTATGTGGAATTATGAGTTTCACGGTTACATTTGCACGTATACATGCATCATCCTTTGCCCACTTCCCCCTTTCCACTACTGTCTCTTACTTGTCTCCTTCCGCAATCACATTCTGCAAAAGTCTGTTAGATTGTCATGTTGGTTTTGTTTTGTGACCTTAAATTTTCACATATGAGGTAAAGCATATGATGCTTGTCTTTCTGAAGTAACTGAAATTGCTAAAGACCGTGATGACCTCCATTCATTTTCCTACAAATGATGTGGTGTCAATCTGCTTTAGATCTAAACAATACTCATTTGAATAAAAGACTGTGTTTCCTTTGTCTTGAAGGCTTGATAGATCCCTCTCTGATTCCGGAGACGGGCTACAGTGAATAGTGCTGCAGCAAACATAGGCATGCAGGCATCTCTGGCATATGTTGACTTCATTTCCATCAGTACATGCTCAGGAGTGGGAGAGCTGAATCATATGATGCTTCTATTTTTATATTTGGATGACCTTCTGTGTTATCTTTCATAGTAGCTGGACAAATTTATATACCTATGAACAACATATAAGGCTTCTCTATATATCTTTACCAGCACTTGTTGTTATTATTGTTGTTATTATTATTTTGTAATCGGCTTTCTAACAGGGATGAAATGTTCAATATTTTAATATATTTTCTAATAATTTTCTACCTCTTATTTGAGAAGTGTTGGTTAGCCAATTTGTCCATTTATTGACTATAGTGCTTGTTCCTTGGAAGCTAAATATTTTGAGTTCTTTTGTGTTAATTAAAATTAATTATGTGCTCTCACTTGTTTACTTTGTTAATTTTTTCTCTGAGGTATTCAGTAAATCAATGACTCTGGTCATCATTATAAAAGATGTCTCCTTTTTTTTCTTCTAGTTGTTTCAAAGTTTTAGATTTTACACTCTGCTCATTAATTTTTTTGGGTTAGAATTTGTTGTGAATAATTTTAATACCAATGTATTTAAATACTAATTTTAATACCAATGTATATCCAATATTGACAAGATATGGCTTTGGCATCACTGGGGGAAAATCAGATGGGTACACATACGTTGGTTTATTTCTGGATCCTCTGCTGTATTTTACAATTCTATATATCTGTTTTAATAACATTACTGTGCCATTTTTAGTATGTGCATATGTGCAGTACATGTACACGTATGTATGTGTTTTCTCCTGTGTATAGTCTCACATGTTTGTGGGTGCATATGCATGTGTCTGCGTGCACACATGCAGAGGCCTGGGGCTGATGTTGGGTGTCTTTCTCCATCTATTGCCATGGTATATATGAAGACAGTAGTGTCTCTAACAACTTGAACCCAGAGCATGCAAGTTTGCCAGCTTCCTCAGGGCTCATCTCTCACTAAGATTACAAGTCAGCCACCATGCACCTGGTGTATATGTGGCTTCTGGGCTTCCTTTCACCTATGGAGTCATTTTCCCAGGCTTCCATACTGTTTTTGCATGCAACTGTTTTTTTTTGTTGTTGTTGTATATTTCTGTATTATATATTTGAGACATTGTGATGTCTTTAACAATTTTTTTCTCAAGATTGTTTTTGTGCCTCTATATTCTTTCAGAGTTGTTAGCTCTAGGTCTTTATAGAATGTCACTGATGTTTGGGTAGGGATTTGATTTAATTTTTAGATTGGTTTCCTTGTTATGGACATTTCAACTATTAATTTTTTATCCCCATGAACACATTGGGTTTGCTTTAATTGCCAACTCAGCATAGCCCAGAATAAGAGGAAAGCCTCCACTGAGGACTTGTCTAGATCAGATTGGCCTGTGGGTTTGTTTGTGGGGGGTTCTTGATCACTAATTGATTCAGGAGTGCTCAGGCACTTGTATATAGCCCTGTTCTAAGCAGGTAGCCCTGGTCTGCCTAAGAGCACTAGCAAATCTTGAGACTGTGAGGAGAAAATCAGCAAGAAGCATTCCTTCTTGGTTCCTGCTGTAAGGTCCTGCCTTCCCTCAGTGATGGATTGTGACTTGGAAATGCCAGCTTATTAACCCTTTCCTCCCCAAGCTGATTTTAGTAGGAGCTTTATCTCAGCAATGTAATGAAATTAGAATAGCAGGTGTTTCCATTTCTTGTATCTTCTTCAGTTCCTTTATCAGTATTTTGTAATTCTATTTCTCTGTCTCTGTTTGTCTCTCTGTCTCTGCATAGTGTGTATGTGTGTGTGTGTGTGTGTGTGTGTTATATGCACACATGTACTCAGGCATGATCACCCATGTGTGTACATGTGGAACCTTGAGGTTGATGTTGAGGAGATATTTGGGTATTCTGAATTTAAGAACATATTACCTGCAAATAGTGATAATTAGGTCTTTTCCTGTCCTTTTTGTATTCCTATTGTTTTTCTGTTTCTTGATTGCCATAGCAAAAGTTTGAAACAATATACTGAATAAGAGCACTGACCATGGACACTCTTTTCTTACTCCTGACATTGGAGGAAATGCTTCTAGATGTCCCTCATTCAGTGTGAAATTAATACTGTTCCTGTTATACATTATCTTTATTGTCTGAAGGTATGATCCTTTAGATATGATTCGTTCATGACTTTCATCAGGGAAGTATGTAGAACTGTGGCATTTATTTCAATATGTTGAGAAAATCAAGTGATTTGTAGTTGTTTCCAATTATATGTATCATTATGTTAATTAATAAATGATTTTTATAGGCGTGCTTATGGTGTGTTCCTTCTATTTCTATTTTATTCCTTAGTTTGAGGGAGGCTATTGCTAACTCTTCTATAAAAATGGTTGGATTCAGCTGTGAGGGTATTTAGTCTTGGTCCTTTCTGTGCCATAAGACTGTTTTTCTTTCTGACTGAGTTTGGATTGAATTCTATTTTGTTAGATATGTCTACATCTACTGCTGCTTGTATTCTGATTCCATCTGCATACACTATAATTCTATCCTTTCAGTTTCAATTTATACATGACTTTGTCAGTGAGGTGAGTTTCTTGCAGACAGCAAATTGGTGAATATTATAATTTTTTTCAGTCAGCCAGTTTCTATCTTTTACTTAGAAAATTAAGACCATTTGCATTCATGATATTCATGGTTATTGAAAAGGAGTTACTAATTTCTACCATTTTATTGTTTTTCTGTTGTAAGAGGTGAGTGGGCCATGCCCCACCACCCAGCTAGCTTAACCCCTGAAATAACCACATGGAAATTGTATTAATTAAATTACTGCTTGGCCCATAAGCTCTAGCCTCTTATTGGTTGAATCACAACTTGATTCAACCCATTTCTAATAATCTGTGTTTTAGGTTTTTTTTGAGACAGCATTTCTCTGTAGCTTTGGAGCCTGTCCTGGAACTAGCTCTTGAGACCAGGCTGGCCTCAAACTCACAGAGATCCTCCTGCCTCTGCCTCCCAAGTGCTGGGATTAAAGTTGTGTGCCACCACCGCCCGACTATTCTCTTTCTTTCTTTTTTACTTTAATAACTTTAACCTTTAGCCTGCATATATTTTTAACACACTGTAAACTATTTAGAGGTTTTCTTTGTCTTTGAATCTCTCTTTACTGTATCTCTCTCTTTTTCTGACTACATGAGTCTTTAATTTACCAAGCAATGTGGGTAGAATTAAAGCCATGGCTTTGACGGCTGGATCCAGCCCATTCCTTAGCTTTATGAGATTAGCACCTCAACGTGATGGACTAAATCCACGTAAAAACCTAAGAGGGCTTAAAAAGGAGAGAGAGAGAGTTTAACACAGCTTTTTGCTGTTTTCTGGGGCTTGCTACAGAAAGATTTTCTGGCTCAGCAATAGCAACAGAACAAAGCTGCGCCATTTTAAAACAAGGCTTTCTGGGCCCTGCCACGGGTGCAAACTCGAGCTATGGAGCATTTGTGGGCCCGGATGTTTGTGTGCCCACTCGGGATGGGGAAGAAAGTAGCTGAGACCATGCCATGGCTCAGCTCTTCCTGCCTGGGCAAATGGTGGGATCAGGCTTAGTCAGGCAGGAGAGCATGGTGGATTTCCGCAGCCATACACACAGATGTTTCCAGGCTGCACACTGCTCTGTGTGGCAGATTCAGCTGTAACTCAGTTAAAAAGCTCATTCTCCAGGTTGGAGTGCTGAGCTTGGCTCCTGCCTGGAAGTGGGGCATTGCACACCACAGCTCAGAGGCACAAGTGACTCAGAGGCACAAGAATCCCCACCATGCTAGCAGTGCAATGCGCACGGCTCAGAGGTACAAGCAACTCTGCCATGTTGGACTGGGCGGAGCAAACAGGCAGTACCTGTATTTGACCTAAAATTGTAACAGCTTAGATTCTTAAGAGGTTAGCATTTTAAAAGTGCAAAGCAAAACTGTTCCTGTACATTAAAGAATTATAGATTCACAATAGGACAGATTCAGACATAAAAGACGTCTAAATGGGTCATACTGTTAGATAAAGTATATAGGCTTAGGAGAGAAAAAAAATATAGAAAGAGTCATAAAATAAACTTAATACCTTAAAAAAGGGTAAAGTCTTTAAAGAGACAGACTACATATAGTTATAGATTAAAAGAAATAAAAATAAGCCACGTAAAAATGGAAAATTCACAGAATGTCTGGATTATGTATTTTATTGTGTTTTCTTTAAATTTTTTGACTGTAAAGGAGCTAAGTACAGAGAAACGTTTCATTGTATGGCCTACCAAGCCAAATCAGCATGGATATATATATTATAAAGGTATTATGACTTCCAAATTTGGGTGTAAGGATATGGTACTTTGAAAAAGAGGTTCTTCTTTTGTTTACACAGAGGTTGAGAACCTGTGGATTGCTGCCAGACCAATAATATGGTTTCATGGACCCCACCCTCCTGAAAGGTTGCTGTGAACACCAGAAAATTACTTCACTCAACTGTTGACTGAGATTAACCTAACACACAGGTTATACCATGAAAGGCCTGATTGACAGTGCCCCCATACAGCAGGAAGAAGTTTGGAGAGAAAAAACTACATACATATTCCCAAATATTGTTTATAAATGTTCTTTTACATTTAAAGGGGGAGATTATATAGATATAATTAATTTATATTGGTATAAATTTTGCTTTATTGATATAAATTTAAGGTCAATTTTGTTATATATATGTATATTTATACTCTTGATTAAGGTATTGTGATTGTGTAGTTCATTTAAAAATGTAATGTATAATTAGGAAATATAGGTTGTTAATGGATAATCATCTATAATAGTCAAGCTTGTAGTCATGTTAGTTAGATTTTCTAGATGTGCACAGATATATTTCAGATATGCATTCTTCATATCTCTCAAAGACTATAGAATGTGGCATTTAAAATGTTTTAATTACTTAGGGCTTTTCATGACAATGAGACACGTCTGCTCCTGGCAGCACCAGCTACTTCAAGAGGAAGATGGGCATTGAAGAGGCTTCTTATGGAGTTTGCTAGCCATTTGGGCAAGAAACTGCTCTTGCCCAGACTGCTTAAATGGACACAAAGAACCCGCAGAAAAAGGACTGCTGAACTTGCCTAAAAGTGAGATGATCCTTCGGGGTTCCTGATTCATGAAAGAGTCTAGAAGACATTCTGCAGGGCACAGAAGAAATTGACTGAACTGTCTTTAAAATTTCCTGCTTCATGGAAATGTCTGCTGGATACTATGGGCCTATAGGCTCAAGATGGATGCCCCAACGGTACAGAGGAACTTTGGGTGACTGTACAGGTAGCAAGATGTCTCTGTCATTTCTAGAGTTTTGAAATTTGCTTACTTCTCATTTACTTAGGTAATATTATATCCTTCTGGAGTCTTTGATGGAGTTGAAGAATAGATAAATAGTTATAGTTTTCCATTGTTATGATAAAAGATAAAATAGATATAAATATGGTAACTGTAGTTCTTGCTTTTTAACTGTTTTGTTATATGTAATTTTACTATGTTAAAGTGAAAGCCTTTCTTTTTTGTTTAAACAGAAAAAGGGGAAATGGTGTAGGAGGTCTTTCTGTATTTCTGTTGCTTTCATTGGTTAAATAAAGAGACTGCTTTGGCCTTTTGATAGGGCAGCCCTTAAACGGGCAGAGTAGACAGAACGGAATGCTGGGAGAAAGGAGGCAATGTGGCAGACGCCATGCTTCTCTGGCCCAAGATGGACACTGCTTAGACTCATGCCGGTAAGTCACAGTCAAGTGGCGATACACATTAGTGGAAATGGGTTAATCAAGATGTGAGAGTTAGCCAATAAGAGGCTAGAACTAATGGGCCAGGCAGTAATTAAATGAATACAGTTTCTGTGTAATTATTTCAGGTATAAGTTAGCTGGGACCAAAAGCAGGCCAGTGGCGGGGAGCTGGGCAGTGGGACACAGCCCGCTCCTCCACATACTACATATGTTCACCACGAGGTCGTGACTTACCGAGAAAGATTCAGCATGTCTGACCTGGCAGATTCATGGTGGCAGCTCTCTGTCTCTGCCTTCTTCCTTCCAGAATTCAGTTCTGTCCTCCCCCCTATCTAAGTTTTGCCCTATCAAAAGGCCAAAGCAGTTTCTTTATTTAACCAATGAAAGCAACACAAATACAGAAGGACCTCCTGCACCACTTTTCTCATACTTTCTTTGCATCAATTATATTTATTTATTTTTTACTAATTATCTTAGAGATTTGATATTTTTTAGTTGACCATGCAAGGTTCTTTCTTAATTTTCATCTTCCTGCTTGCTCCAGACTGAGATTTATTCTTGTCTTCAGCAAAGTCCACATTTCTCTCTGGGAGATCACACAAAAAACTTCTCTGTCATAATCTCCCATCTTATTTTTTCCTGTTTCCAAGTTCCCATTGTTATTAAGCATCTTTAGATGCTCAATATTTGATTGAAGATTTTAGACCTTGTTTCTAAGTCATTTTTATATTTATATATTAAGAAAGGCTGTATACAAGGCTTTCTCTGACTCTTTTACAGGCTTTTGGGATCCTACTCCTCATACTGGGCCACCTTGCTCAGTCTTAATACTTAGGGAAATGCTTAGTCTTACTACAACTTGATATGCCATATTTTATTGATACTCATGGGAGACCTGCCCTTTCCTAAACAGAAACTGAGGAGGAGTAGATTAGGGTGTAGGAATGGGGGTGGGGTGGGAGGGAAGGTCTGGGAGGACAGGATGGAGAAAAAACTGTGGCCATGATATTTTATATGTATGTACATATATGTACATATAAAATAATATATACTTTATTAATATATAAACATATATTTTATATATTAATATATAAAAATTTAAATAACTAAGTATATATTAAAGTAAAATTCTATTATACATAGAACAAAAGAATAGCTGAATGTATTAAACAAGGGTCTTTGTTTTCTGTATTTAAGTCATGGACATTTTACATACTAGATATAGCATAATTTCATTCTTTAGGTGTATACAGAGACTATGAATTGGAGTATGATAATTTTAAGCATGTATTCATATTTTCTCTTTAAAATTAATTATGCTTACTATATAATATTTTTAAGTGCTATGGATTTCTTAAAGACAAAGTCTGTAAAATTTAATTGGTGTGTTACTTCATATCAACCTATGCTATTATGAATCATAAGGCTATTTGATCTGTACATGGCATGTGATATGATTCTCTATAATCTCTTATTTTGGATTGTTTATTGAAGATGCTGCCAATACAGTCAGCAATCCAATTAAATGGCTCACTGCTTGAGCTGATAACATAGATTCAAATTAAGCCCCATCTTTTTCTGGGCTAAATAGATGGAGCTGGACTCTTGCTAGACCATCTCGCTGGGCCTGCCAGACACTGGACACTAACACTGTGCAAAGAACTACATCAGTGGCAGGACTGATGGGCGAGAGTCAAGTTTTGTGTGGGGGATTTTTCAGTTGGGCAAAATGAAACCCAAGCATAAGCTAGGTTTCAATCACATATAGAACCTGTCAGTTTGGTCAGCTTCTCAGAGATTCATTTAATGTATGTTTTGACATAAATTTTAACTTTTGAGTCAGAGTCTCACTTTGTAGCTCAAGATGGCCAGGAACTTATGGTGAAACTCATCACCTTGAGCGCTGTGATTATAGATGTCAGCCACTCTGTCTAGTGAGGGCGAATTTGGAAAAACGCTATGGGGCCAGAATTCAGACAGTTTCCCTTGCTTTACATCTTACTCTGGATTCTTCTCTTCTTAAATGTGACTTGGAAGAAGTCTCTTATCCTTTGAAGCTTCAGCTTCATTTTTAGCAAAATGCAGAATACTGTGAAGATTAAAGCAGGTAGACGAGACATATGAAGTTGCTGGAACAACGCCTGCAAGCAGGCGAGCACTCAGCCTTAAGTCATCTGTGGTTTAATCTGGGGAAATATAACTGGTGAAAGCAGCAAAGTAAGAAACATATGCTGGAAGAAGACAATTTCCAGGCAGGTTTCAGATGCTATGATAATCTGAAGGACAAGATAGAGGAGTTTCTCCACTGAGCCAGCCTTAGAGAACAGTGAATTGGTAATCCATGCACAGAGTGAACCTTGGGGAAGCCCTTAAATGGACTCAGAGAATGGGGGAAAATCTAAGGGTCTGTAACGGGCTGGGTTTCTGGTCCTGCACATACTTATGCTAAACCAGACCTCTTGAAAAGTAGCAGTTTGACCTCATGGAATACCTGCCAGCCTTTGGGTTTGCTTGCAGATTGCGAAGAGAATTGGGGCAAGATGAAGTCCAGCTGTGGGAACCTGAGAGGAAATAAGATAGCAAAGAGGACTAGCATGGAAGAAGCAGCATTTAATTCTTTTTCACAAATACCACCGTCTGTGACTACCCACAGGAGGAAGAAGGCAGCGAAGGCGGAGGCAGTTAACCACAGCTGCGGTGGGATAGAGATGAGTCTTAAATGATCCATACAGCTGTGGGATGAATCAGCAGAGCAAAGAGGGAAGTAAAAAGCCATCAAAGACTCTGAGACTGGGGGGAGGGTGTTGTGTGCCAGGAGTCAGTGGTAGTCTGATTAAAAGAGAATGGTAGTATTAAAAGAATTGTAATATCAAGGTTCATAAATTGGAGTCAGAATTACACACACGTGCACATACACATACACACACATACACACATACAGCCGCGTCTTCAAAGAAAATTACTTTGGAAGAGACTGGACGTTAGTTTGGATGAGAGTAAAGGGAGAACAATTATAATGCATGCATGTTTAAGAGTTTTCTGGTGTGTGTGCACATGTGTTTATCCCAGTCATTTTGTGCTGCTTTTTTTTAGAAGACTGTAGACTCAGCCATTTATAAATAACAGAAACTCTGTTTCTAAGATGTCTCTTTCATTTCTCACATCCTTCAATGGAAAGAATACTGCCCCTCATGAGATATAAACACCTTTGCAAGTCTTTTTAATGGTGGCATGTATTCATTGATGACGATAGAGCTTATACCCAAGACGTTTGCTTTGGAAGAGAGTGAGTGAATTGTTGAAACAATATTTTGTAATGTGTGCATCTTTATGAGTGTACTGGTGTTTAATATATATGTATGCATATAGATATGGAGGCTGGAGGACAAACTTGGGTGCATTCTCAGGGACCTCATTTGAGAAGGGGTCTCTCATTACCCTGAATCTCAACAATTAGGTGAGTGGTCCAGAATCCTATGGATCTTCCTTACTTAGATGCCCTTGTGTTGGAACTAGAAATACATACTGAAATAGTCAACGTTATTATGTGAAGTTTAGGATTGAACCCATCATATAAGCAATTCATATGTTTACAAAACAAACACTTTATCAGCTGAGTTAGTCCCCAGTCTGACAAGAGTCTTGTAGAATACCTACCATACATCAACATAATCAATATAGTGCATTTTAACCCATTACAGCGATCTTATGCTGAATAAGATGCAACTATACCCGTTTTTTTTTTTTTTTTTCTGAAAAGGAAATGGAGGCTGAGAAAGGTGAATTAACATGAGCTGAGCCTAACAGCACCTGATTTCCAGTTACTTTGGAGGCTGAGGCAAAAACTTTACAGGCACGAGGATCATAGTTCAAGGCCTGCCAAAAGCTACACACAGAGGGCAAAGCCAGCCGAGGCAAGTGATACTCTGTTCCAAAAAATGAAAACTAAAAAGCAGAAAAAGAGGCTGGAGAGGTGGCTAGGTGGTTAAGAGCACTTCCTGCTCTTTCTGAGGATCTAAGTTTAGTCCCTGGCATACTTGTTGGGTGGCTGACAACAGCTTGTAACTACACTACAGGGTATCAGATGCCTTCTTCTGACCTCCATAGGAATCCTCACATAAATGGCACACACACACACACACACACACACACACACACTCTCTCTCTCTCTCTCTCTCTCTCTCTCTCTCACACACACACACACACACACACACACACCTAGGCACTCATAATACACACAAGTAATAGACAAAAAGTAAAAATTTGTTTAAAAAGTGAAAAGCAGGCCAAGGATGATCTAGGTCAGTGGTCATGTACTTATGCCACATATCTGAAGCCACGGGTTCTGTTTCTAGTGCAACAAAGAACTCAAAATGGAGGAGCAACTTGTCCCACTCACCCACTATAGTAACTTCAGTGAGCGACTCTACCATGACAGGTGATGTTTCTTCTCCTCCTCCTGAAGTTTGTGTCTTTCTTGTGGCTAGCTCCATCCTTCTTATACTCTGGACCTTCTCAGGCCTTTTCGATCCTTTATCTTTACTTCTGCTGTCTTTCTTGTATTTGTATTTCTGGCACTTTCCTTTAATACAAATCATCACAAGGCACTATTCCTTAAGTGGGTGTCTATTATCTTCTTTGGAAGAAAACCAAAGAATATTATGGAAGTTGATCAATCTACATTTTTGTTGTCGTTGTTATTTTAATTATAACTTCACCACCACCTACCAATGCTATAAGTTTAACCCAAAACATAACACTTTTAAGCATTTTAGTTGCTTTATCTATCAGACACGTGAAAATAAGACATAACTGTATTAGACTGTGGTGAGGAATAACGTCAGATATAAGACAGCTTGGCTTATAGGGAAGAGTCAAACATTAAGTTCTTTTCTATTTCATTAAAATTGAATTGTGAAACATATCACAGGAGAATGAAAGAATATGAAGAAAAATAAAGAGGAAAATTCATTCATAAAACACAAATAAATACAGAGAAAAAGCTGGCTGGTGATCAATCTGTAAATCTTAGCTTTTGATGCTTTGTTTCAAAAATTGTATGTCATTAGTCATTACGTCAACCCCAGTTCATGACTTACATATTCATTAAACCTGAAGTAGGCAAGTAGATTGTACTCAAAACTCCGTAGACTTAGTCAAGTCACTTTAAAGGAACATTTTCTACATGTTATTGGTCCATTTGGGTCCATTTGGACTTTCAGGATACGATACTACTTATCATTTTTACTGTGAAGAGACTGATAGTGTAATGGATGAGAGAATGAAGGTGAAAAATTATTTCAGTACTTTCAAATAATGGACCAAAACTAACAAGAGGAAGTTTAATGGGAATCAGAGTAAAGACCTTCATTAAAGTTCATTCTATTATGTCTTTATTATAAGGAAGAACAGATATTCATAAGACAATTCATATGGAATCTATGAATTATGGATTATATCTCAACCTTTAGTGGTTGAAATGAAGGGAACTTACATTTTACAATAATTCTAAAAAATAATTACAGCATGAGATGGGGACTTGAATTTGGAGATGGTGGGAAATTATTCAAAGGGTCTGTACTATTTTTATGTTTGCCTTTATATAATAACACCAAGCTGAACTTGACTGACAGTCATATATGCTTCCCTTAGTGATTCTGAATGATGCATAGCTTTGGAACAGAATTTGGCCTGCTGCTTGGCCAAAATCCAATCTTTGTCTACTTAATGTTTTCTGGTGTAGGAGGTCCTTCTTTCTATCTGTTGCTTTCATTGGTTGAATAAAGAAGCTGCCTTGGCCTTTTCATAGGGCAGAACAGAGATAGGCGGGGAGAACAGAACTGAATTCTGGGAGGAAGACACAGAGACAGTGAGACGCCATGAAGCTCCTGTCTGAGACTGACACTGGTTAGAATCTTTCCCAGTAAGCCACGACCTTGTGGTGTTGCACAGATTGGTAGAAATGGGTTAGATCAGGATGTGAGAGTTGGCCAAGAAGAGGCTAGATATAATGGGCCAGGCAGTAATTTAATTAATACAATTTCTGTGTGGTTATTTACAGGGTTAAGCTAGACAGGCAGTGGGATGCAGCCCACTCCTCCTACAACAGTCTTCTAGTTGAATCTTCTTTTCCTGCTACTCAATAATGCTACAGAAATCTGGCACATGAGTTGCAGAAAGGATCTTCTGTGGTTTTGTGTTTATATTGGTATATGTGGATTTCTCAGGGAGTAAAATATGGTGGCCCAGTCCCAAGCACTGAAAATATAGATTCTGTAGGAGATTCTGCAAATGTTTTTTTGTCAAGTCTCAGTTCAGAAACAGGGCTCATAGTTCTTGTTGGAGATTCTGGGCCTAGAAGGTACAATTAAGGATGCTTGGTGTCTCATGGTTACTGGTTTTTCTTCTGTTCAACTAAGCAGTGGTAAGCACTATATGTGTGGTAGTGATTTTCTTGTGCTCATCACTACCTCCTCTGGAGCAGCATAAGCCACTTTTTAAGGTCTAGTTCAGTACCCTACTCTAGCAACTCTAGCCTCCATTGTTAAACCTCATAGATCTGTTGCTCTGAAGTCAAACTCTCTCTCTCTCTCTCTCTCTCTCTCTCTCTCTCTCTCTCACACACACACACACACACACACACACGTGCATAGTGACTTCTAACTTCTCCAACATCCATTAGAGAAAGATTGGAATTGAATGGAGTTCATTGATTCTTTTTGCCATCTCTTGGCTGTCTTCTGGGATCCTAGTATCTTGCAGCATCATTTTATCCTGAAGCATCATTTTACCAAGAAACACCTTTCCTTCTACTCTCATGAAACTGTTTTTAAAAGAACTTGATTGGTAAAGAGTTTGCTTATGCGTAAGTGATTAGTTGTTGCTGTCTTGTGCATCAGTATGCATAGAGAGCGTGAGACTGCTCGAAAGCACCAAACTTCATGTGTATAACCAGGATAACCAGAATACAACCAAGTCCTTACATTCCTCTGATGAAGAGGGTGGTGATTATAGTGGTGGTATGTATGTGATTGCTCTTCTTGGGTGTTTCAAATTACCTACAGCCAGTATCTGAAGTCCGCTTGTGACAGATGCAAATTTCCTCGCAAAGATTAGGCTTATGCTTTCATAACCAGTGGTTGCCTGTTAGAAATTCTAAAATAAAAGAAAAATAACTAAAAATAGACTAGAGGCTTGCTGTATTTGTATAACACTTAAAAAATTAAATTTGTCATTTCTAAGTCATAGATTATTTACTTACAAGATAATAATGACAGCAAGCAATCAAGATATGGCAAGTGACGTGTAGAATATTTGTGTGCACTGAGGATAGTTCCTTTGTAGAAGTGAAGAACAAGTGAAGAAAAAGTAAACACAATGATTGGTTGTTGGCGATGTTTTGGTTTGTTGGTTTGTTTGAGATGGGGGTCTCACTCAATAGCCCTGGCAAGTCTGGAACTCATTATGTAGACCCTGCTGATCTTTTTTTTTTTTTTTTTTTGGTTTTTCAAGACAGGGTTTATCTGTAGTTTTGGAGCCCGCCCTGGAACTAGCTCTTGTAGACCAGGCTGGTCTCGAACTCACAAAGATCTGCCTGTCTCTGCCTCCTGAGTGCTGGGATTAAAGGCGTGCACTACCACTGCCTAGCTGACCCTGCTGGTCTTAAACTTGTGGTTTGTCTCCTGCCTCTGCCTCCCAGCTGCTGGAATTACAGGCGTGCATCACCATTCTCATCATGATTATTTTGATGCATGAAGAGACAAGGTATGGAGTAGATCTCCATGTAAAATTACCATTCATCACTCTTATTCTTTAATTTGCTTCTTCTAAATCAAGTGTTTGGTGAAGTGTCATAACAAGTCTGCCAAAGCTCAATCGCTAAAGACATGAATTCTTTCACGTTTGTGAAGTAAACAGTCTTCCAGTCATTAAAATGTTAGCAATGGAAGTAGACCACCATCTAACAATTCACAGCAGCAGGGCAACTTCACGTTTCAGCAGCCGACTTTTGATCTAGAGTCACTCATCTTCATTATATTATTTGTCTCACAATCCCTTTTGGAAGTTTCCTTTATCTATTTTTGTCTCTCTCCAGTTCTCAGGTGTCTGTCTTTAATGGTATGAATAATTTAAGCGAGTAAGCTGAGTGGCTGGTATCATACCCTGTGGATGGATTTCTCAACCAGACTGCTTCTTCATTTGAAAAGTTGCAGCATCATTTTCAGCAATTATTTTATGGCTCTACCTTCTCCCTTTACAGGGAGAATGCTGAACAAAGGGAAAGAAAGCATTAGAAATGGGAAGTAATTCCCAAGTTGTTTTCATTTGTTGATTCACGAACATAGGCATACACAAACTTAGCTATTAAAACTTCTTAATTAGAAACACTCATCATTTGCAAGCATTTTATTTTTTGAGTTACCTCAACTCATAATTACATGAACCAAAAATTACCAAGGTAACTAAAACATGGAAGTCATTTCGAATGGTCAATGGTTGGTAAAGGTAATATTGTGATTCTCTCTTGAATTAGAACAATACTTTATTCTTGTGGAAAAAACGATCATGAGAATTGTGCTTCCTGGATCTATTCAGATATCACTTCTTTCAGCTGAATTTTTTTTTACTTCAAATTCATCAGAGGACTATAATCGAGAGGCGTTGATTTAAGTTGTTTTTCTTTTTATTTAAAAAATATTTAGGAGGACGGGCAGTGGTGGCGCACGCCTTTAATCCCAGCACTCCGGAGGCAGAGGCAGGTGGATCTTTGTGAGTTCAAGGCCAGCCTGATCTACAAGAGCTAGTTCCAGGACAGGCTTCAAAGCTACAGAGAAAAACAACAAAACAAAACAGAACAAAACAAAACAAAAAAATTGTTTAGGAGAATAGAAGGTCAGATTTCCTTCTAATATAATATTAGACATAACCCAAATATTCTACAGAAGATCATTGGAAACTGACTAGTTTGGGGATAAAAGAGAACATTATATTTATTACTGCATCTGGGTATTTTATTATCCCACATTTATTCAGCACTGTTTATGTCGTTCTAGAATGTTCCCAATGAAATTAAATAGTATTTGATACTTCATATATTCAATAGATTTTGTTGAGTTTTGAATAAATAAATCTAGCATTGACATAGGTGATTTTCAAATTCCCTGGGAAATGTTTGCCAATTTTAAAAACTTCAGGTTGGTATTCTTCCACATGGGAACTGAAAGCAGACACAAGTACATTTTAAAAATGAAAGCATAATATTCAAGCCATCACAGTAATTAGATTCATTAATTGTAATTAGAGAGTTGGGAGACAATCTTCATGGATTCATTTGCCACAGTTCAGGGAATTGCAACTATCCATGTCTCTAGAGGAAGGTTTTATAGAGATAAATGTTAACATAATACTGTAGACTTCATAGTGTTGAGATAAAAATATGAGAATTATAGTCTTTGGCTTTTGTTAAATAATCTTTTTGGGTTTTGCTCTATATAAATAACACCCCAAAGATATTTTATACTGTGGTATTCAGCATTTTAGACATAATGCCAATGTATTTATATATTATTCCAATGGATATAAATAGATGGTATGTTACATCTATACTAAGGAAATTATTGTTCTTAAGAAATAGAATATTGCTTTCTGTACTCTGGAATTTGAAATCCATTAAACAATAAATTGTGATTCATGTCTAAACCTAGCTTGGAGCTCTGCAGGATTTAAACTGAGTAGACATGATAGTATAGCTGTCCAAGTGTGCTGTTGGCAATGAGCCCTGACCATCCCTGGAAATATTCAAGACTCAGAGACAGAAATATTCAGAATTGTAGGGAGTTGAGAATTGTAATCCCAAGAATACATGGATATATACAATTATAAGCACCAATTAATTGAACTTATGTGTGGGGCAGGCTGCTGCCTAATTTTTTTTTCTAATTTCAAAGCCTAATTTAAAATATTTAAGGAGTCAAAGCCTTTCAAATAAAGAAGTAAAAGAGACTGAAAATAGTATATTGCAAGCACACATATAGACACATAGATATACTTGTACTACAATATACTGAGGCTGGATATACTACAATATTTTAATTTCTTTACACTTTATTTACCAGTCAGCTATTCAGAGGTCACTGTGAGGAATATTTGGGGTACTATTTACTTTTGGTTAGTGGAGTCATGATTTGCGGGTGGAAAACAAAAATCAACCATTATTTTGGGGCTTTCTTCTATTTTTGCAGTAACCTCTGTCCTTCTTCACCATTCCTGGGAGCTTTGCTTTTAGAATAGATTGGTGCACAATTAATTTAAAAACAGCAGCAGTGGTACAACAGAAATGCCACTGCAAGCTTTTCAGGACATACTCAGGAAGCAGGAAAAAAAGAGCAGGACCGAGCAGCAATTTAATTGCTTTCTCTTGCCTGTTTACTCGCTGTAGGGCAAGGGCTGAGGAAAGAGGGCAATTACATTAACTGGGCTAGAAATTTTGCCACATAGCCACTGAGAGAAAAAAGATACTTGCAAATATTTTGCAAATGATTTAGTGTTGGTTAAATCCAATGCATGTTTTTACCATGAATTTTCTATTTAAAAAGTTTTCAAAAATCCGGTTTTAAGAGAGAAAATGCAATCCATATGTTACTGATTCCTTCACACTTATCATATTTTGCGTGAGTAAGTTGGTGTCCAAAAACTTTTGGGGTTTTCAACCAGGAAGTTACATTTTACAGCAACCAAAAAGGACGCTGGACCTGGAAAGGTTTTGAATTTGATTTAAACTCAGAATCCAAGGAATTTGAGTGGGTTCTAAGTTTGGCAATATGCCCTCACCCTAGTTAACATATTGATGGAGTTATATATATTCTTATGCACTTGGGTTAAAAGTACAGCTGTTAATTCTGTTTTGATTTTGATGCTAGATATATTCCTTTTGACTTCCTGGTTTGTTTGCCATGAGGAAACAATTGGCCACTTGTTTCATTATTCAAAAAATTTTTATATATTGACCTATATCCTTAAATATACAATAAGTGTTATCAAATATGTAACAAAGCTGGTGTGTGGAAAATGCATAATTTTCCCTAAGGGCTATTTGCTAATATGCAACACAGGCCTGTAAAATGTGATGAAAGGAAGGCCTGTGGAACAATGGGTCATGATGGCTAATTTTATAGGGAACACATGCATACAGTCTAATTTAAAACACATGCTGGAGCAGTTATAGGCAAAGGCTCGGAGAATTAGGCAGGAATTCTGCTTCATAAAAAAGAAAACAGTTCCTTCTTTCTCTCGCATTTTTCTTCTAGGAAAAAGATCCCATTCACTAATGCTTTAACAATTGCAAGGCCCACCCACAAATCTCACATAGTGCGGCAGCTCTCCTCCTCCAGGTATGGCCCGCTGTGCTTGATGGTTCAAAGATGTGCTGTGGCCTTGGAGGGAGGGGCTCCAGGATGTGTTTGCCGCCTTTTATATGCAATCTTTATTAACTGTTGCTCAGAAAACAATATTGCGTGGTATTGATTACTCCCTGCCTCTTAAACAGAGGGCTCTTGTTTTTAATCCACAGGGGAATTGTCCAGGAGAGCAGATCATTCTACCACTGCTCATTTTGAAGCAGAGAATTTGAGTTGAAGGTGGTTAAGTTGTTGAGTCCTCTATTTTGAAGAGCTTTGAGTGTAGCCATATAGTAAACATCAAAGCAATTAGTGCTGTAATCATGGAAAAAAAAAGTCCAAGGTCTTTCAGTAGTAGTTAACTTTATGTACCATCTTGACTAGGACCCAGATATTTGGCTAAGCATTGCTTTGGAGTATGTCTATGATTGTTTCTATGTGAGCTGTGACTAGGCAAACTAAGTGAAATAAATTACTTTTACCACTGTCCCAGCATGAATGATCTTCGGACTGCACTAGGGCCTGGATAGATGGAATTGCTGGCAAGGGAGTAGCTGCTCACAAAGAAGACCATGATGTAGAGGGTTCATTTATTTATATGTTTGTTTGTTTAATATTTGCCTTCAGGTCAGTTGCTTGATCCCCACTAAGACTTTCATAAAATACAGTTTTAGTTGACAGATTCATTAAAATCCATAGTCTGTTCCTTAATCCTCCAGACTCATCAAAATGACTCTCTGAGCACACAGTGAGTATATTAACCTTTCTGGAACAAACTCACACTAATTAATTTAGTAGAGGGGATTTCTGGAGAAGCTTCTTTCATCTGGAGATGGGGAGGACACACTGAGATTGAACCCATGCTAAGCAGGCATTCTACCCCTGATCTGTCCCCTTAGCCTGTAGACCCTTAAATAATCTTAAGATTAGTTCCCTTCAAATGACTTGCAGGAGAATGGTCTATACATTTGACAAAACTGAAAAGACAGTTTCCTGATCATAAGAACATAATAAACATGAACGTTTCTGGAGACCTGAATTCCTGAAAAGAAAAAGCAGCAACAGCAAGCCCAAACATTTATACCATAAGGGACTTAGAAGAAAATTATCCTAGCATGCCATCCAGGGTAGAGAACACAGAGTCATTCAAGAACTTTCTGCACTAGGGTCGGGTGCCTTTGGATCTGATATCCTCATCTCTTCTCACTTTCATTGCAGAGGTACTCTGAATTTCTCTCCATGAATGACCGCACATCATATCACACTCAAGAATAGGTCTGCATGGCCATCTTGTCTCGGATTTATCTCCCAGAGGAAACACTGCTTCCATTTTTCTGGTCTATGTTGCTTTCTGTCTTCAGCCTGAAGACGAGGTGTCGGTTATTTTTCTTCTGTAAATCGAAGGTGGGTGACTGTCACTCAACAGTAACCTAACTGCAGAGCCCTCTAGCTCCTTGCCATTCCCAGAAGCTTGTCACAACACAGTTGAGAGCGTTATTTCTGGATAACCTTGACTTTTCTAACTTAGAAACATAAGTAAATCATTTGCAAACTTTGAACTATTAATAGTAACAAATTGCTTGCAACAGACTGACAGACCATTGAATCTTGACCTTCATATCTAATAGAGAAGATAAGTGGTTATTTTGATCCCTTACAATTTTCCTATCTAGGAGAATGATAATGCACACCACACATAGACTTTGTGCTTATGAATTTGACTTATGTGACAAACGAAGTAAACTTAATACCATAAAAAGACTTCTTTCTGTCACTTTTAGGACCTTTTATTTTGATATTTTTATAGTTTGAGATAGGATTTCCACATGAAGACCAGAGTGGCATCAACCTCACAAAGTGCTGGAACTAGAGGCATGTGCCACCAGAGCTGGCCCTTTCTGTACAATTTTAAAGAGAAGAAGGCTTGAATTAGCTCTTTACTCATGGAACATGTTTCTAGTGCCCAGAGAAAGATGATTACTTTAAAGCATCGTAAGTTTATTGTCTGGAAAAGAAAAGAGAAAGGTGAAAAAGAGGCAGAAGACACAGAGTAAATAAACCCTCCAGTTCTCAGTATGTTAGGCCTCAAGAAGACTAATTATTTTCCATCAAGGAAAGAGCTGGGCAACGGTGACTTAATTTTGGAGCAGTGCTGTATTCTTTCTCATTCTCTCCATCTATTTGTAGGTCAGAAGGGAAGTCATTCGGGACTTGTATTTCCTGTCTCATCTTTTCCTTCCTTCTCTCCTGAAATTGTGGGAAACCGGCTTTAAAAATCACTTGAGAGAAACAGGCATTTACTTATCCATTTCCAAGTAGGCTTTTCTTCCAGAATATAAGCCAAAAAAGGCCTTAGCATAGAAGGGAAATATCACTGAATAAAACATTCACAAAATTCCTTTCAATTGAATAAGGTTACCAATATTTATACTTTTCTGATTTGCTCATGGCCAATTTTTGGGACAGCATCTGTTTCCTCTCCAGCACTTACTTCATTGATAGTTCCTTGGAGAAGGACATATAAGTAAATTTACTTTCCAGACCTAATCACTCTAGGTAGCTACCATCTGTTCCTGATTCAGCTTTACATATGATATTTTATCCAGAATCATAATAAGTCAAGAAAGCAAACATTAAAATGTCTTTTTGTCTCAATCACAAGTGGATGGATTTTTCCTGTTATTTGGATCCTTAGACTTTTCCTTCTCAAGGCTAATTCTTCCACCACAGTAGCTTGGATCCTGAGCTTGGGGAGTGGCATTCCTTCATGGCTTTTCCTAATGGTTCTGAAGTAATAATCCAACTTCATAGTGTTTTCTGTGATGGGACACTATAGAGAACAGGCGAGGGAAGGCTTTGTTATAGAGCTACAGACTTTCTGTTGTTGAAAAGCTAGTACAGTTAGCTGAAAGGACTGTGAGATTTGATTGTGTTTCCCCTTCATTACTGTCCCATTTTTTTCTAAACATAGGTAAGTGATTCCTGAGAGAAAAAAAGAAAGGAATGTCATGGAAAAGTCCACAGGAAAAATCACGGAGGAGATGTGTAAGACCAGGATGCAGTTACCTACTAAGGTGGGAAAACCTAGACCTTTCCATATTCAAAGTCTACCAAGGTGACCAGTGCACACAAGAGACATCTATTCCTTAAGAGGCATAGGGAAGGGAAGAATCCTGCGGCTAAGACTTTTCTATAAGGCAGTTAGCATTTTAGATGGCACCTTCCTTTTTCTTTCTAAGTCATAAAAATGTCTGACCTTAGACTTCGGAGTAACCACAAACATTCTTTATCCAACCCTCGCAACACTTTGCACTGTGGCATCTCCAGACCTCACCACGACAATGAGCCTTAGGGTAGTACTGATTAACGTTGGCAGATTTATAGGCAGCATATGCGAAGACAAAACAAAACCACACCGGTCTTCTCCTACCCACACTGGCTTTAACACCACAGACATGTCACAAATGAGACTTTGAGGCTGGCAAGTCCCTCCTGTGGCTCTCGCTGAAATCAGCCTCATGCACAAACCAAATGCAACATGGCTGCCTGGCAGTCCTTTCCATTCAGCAGTCTTTACGAGGCCACGACTCCTGGACATTTTCCCCTTTGCTATGTAAACTTCTATTTCATAAACAAACTGATCTTACACCTCTAATACTTCCCAGGTGACTCACTCATTTCCTGTGCTTGGTGATCTCTCTCTCCTCCAAGGAGGTATTAGCGCTCTCAGTTATTTTTCAAATTGCTGGGACGAAACATCTGACCAAAGCAAATGAAGGAAGGAAGGTTTGATTTGGGCTCAAAGTTGGAGGATTCCGACCACAATAGCATGGACTTAATAACAGCAAGAGTTTGAGGCAGCAGGTCACATGGTATCTGTAGTTGCAAATAGATAAATGCTGGTGCTGAACTCCCTCACTCCTTATTCATTCTAGGAATCTAGTTTAGGGGATGGTACCATCAAGATGTGGGTCTTTCCATCTCAATTAATCCTGATCTATGAACTACATCACGGACATACCTGGAGATGTATTATCATGGGGGTACGAGATTCCACTAAATTGACAATCCAGATTAACCACCTCAGCCACTATTTCTGTTTCAAGTGTTGTGAATGAAAGTAGCTTCCTCTCCCATGCTCCGCTGTACCTAGCTGTGGGGAAGTTTATGACATGAAATGGAACTGATCTTATGGGCTTGGAAGTAGTGAGGTGTGTGACACACTGGGAAGCACGGGTCTCTGGCCAACACAACAGCTCATTTGAAACTAGAGACCCTGCTGCCATTCAGGCTACAAGCTAACCTTCATCAGCTCTTCCGTGTTTCTTTTTCTTTCGAAATCAGATATTCAAGTTTTCGTATCTATTTTAAGTTACTGCAGCTACTGAAAATGTATGAACACTGTGAAATAAATTAAAGTCACAGTTTAAATAATCAGGAGAACCTTGCATTTGAGGTCTTTATTCTATCCTTCTTGTATGAATTACTAATAAGTTCTTCTTGTGTCTGTGCATCAAACCCTCTTCTTTGGAGAACTGTGAAGTCTGGCTGTGTCAGTTTCAACTTTGATCTTGATGCATGGACTAGCCTCCTAACTTTCGGGGTTGTCTCACTATATACATCTTCACTCTGCTTGCCATTCCCTTCCATCTATAGTTAGGGCTGACAAATATTTTCTGTAAATGCCCTGTAAATAAGTAATTTTAACTTTGTGAGCAACTGTGCCACAGTAGCAGGAAACTAGAGAAAGTGTAGAAACTAACCAATGCATCTGTGTTTCAATAGCATGCATGCACGCACACACACACACAAACACACACACACACACACACACACACGCACGCACACACACACCAAGGAGATTTTTTATGGATCATATAATTTTCTGGCCTTTAATCTGAAGAATGATAAAGAGGTCCAGGTCCATTGTAAGGGATACAGGACCCTACCTGATTTTTCTTCTGCATCATCCTGCACTTTTATTTCTGTGTCTCAGTCCCTTCCCTGTGAGTTAACCAGTCACAACAGGAGAACACAATTATAATTTGTAACATTTCTAATATGTCAGATATAAGGCTAAAGGTTTTGACTCTATTGATTTGTGAACATTGATATAAAAGTTAAGGGACTGATACCTTCATTTTATAGATGAGCAGACCAGCATGTAGGAAGGTGACTTCATTTGACCAAGGTCACAGAGGCCAGAAGTAGAAAAACTGGAATATGTACTCATGTAGTCAGCTTTTGGCATTCAAGCTCATAAGCATTATATTGACACTTTGAGCCTGTCTCCTAATGAACGTGATGCAGGAAATTCACCATGTTCCTGTATGTATAATGGTCCCTTTATTTAGTAATTTTGCTTTGGCACAGAAAAGTAGATCTATTATTTCTTCTTTCCTTGCTTACAATCTGCGCTTAGTTTTTTGTATACACTGGGAAATTTTGACAGTTGTCTACTTTTGAAATAATGCTTTAGAAATCAGGTTGTATTCAGGGCCCTGACACCATAAGAGCTTAACAATGGTTTGTTTCTTTGAACGGGAAGGCTTCTTTAACTTGGAGTTTTCACTGGTTTTGATTTTCCCATCTGTTAGCGGAGGCTGCTTGCTCATTTCCTGGCCACACAGACCCGAAATAACTACACAAAAATTGTATTAATTAAAACACAGTTTGGCCAATCACTTAAGCGTATTGCTAACTAGCTCTTATATCTTAACCCATTTCTATGAATCTGTGTTCTGCCATGTGGTTGTTGCCTACTGGTATGGTTCTGTCCAGTGTCCGGTGTCTGTCTCCTGCGAAGGCTCCATGGCTTCTCTCTGACTCCACCTACTTTCTCCCAGCATTCAGTTTAGTTTTCCTGCCTAGCTCTATTCTGCCCCATCACAGGCAAAAGCAACTTCTTTATTTATTAACCAATAAAAGCAACACAAATATTGAAGGACTTCTCACATCACCCCTCAGTTCCTTTTATGCTGGGATGAAGTGAGAGTTTTGGTTTGGTTTGCCTCAGAAATGGCTCTTTTTAAAAAATTTCTCTTTTAACAATTATTTATTTTTGAGAATTTCATGTATGGTATTATATTTATATAACTTTTTATGTAACTTTTTCCCCCCCACCTTCAACTCCTTTAATGTTCTCCATTCCCAATCCCTCTCAGATTTGTGGCCTTTTTCTCTTTAGTTATTATTGCTGTACACACACACACACACACACACACACACACACACCACACACCACACACACACACACCTGAGAGAGAGAGCGAGAGAGAGAGAGAGAGAAAAGGAGAGAAAAAATTATAACTTGATGAGTCCATTTAGTGTTGCATGCTCACGCACGTGTACACACACATACACACACACACACGCACACACAATTATATTTTAAATGGATGACCACTTGGTGTTGGATAATCAATTATGGGTCTTATTTCTGGGAAAAACTTGAATCCCCTTTCTCAGTACTCATTAACTACCTGCAGTTCTTCATCTAGATGTGGGGTTTTGGGAGAGTTCCACCATCCATGTTGGCTTGACATCTGGAGTTTTCCTTTTTCAGATTTTGTGTTGGCAACCATGTTGAGATTTCTTGGATGCAGCATCACTGTCAAGCAGAGTACACAATCTTGCAGTAGGTGTCCTGACCCTCTGGCCTTTATAATATTTCTGCTCCCTCTTCTGTGACGTTCTTGAGCTATAGGTTTATGTTGTCTTACCATAGGTTTGTGTAGTGAATGAGTCAGTGGGATTAAGCATCCCACAGTCAGCTGTTCTCTGCAGTTTGACCAGATGTGGCTTTCTATAATGGTCCCCATCTGCCATAACAAGAAACTTCTTTGATGAGGAGTGAGAGATACACTTACCTGTGGGTTTAAAGTTTAGACTGCAGCTAGGAATTATACTGGCTTAGGAAAGTGGAAGTAATAGTTGCTCATCTAGGTACCATGGTCTCACTAGCTAGGGATAGCTGGCTAGGTTTAAAGTACCACTTATGAATTCCCTCCTGTTGGTTATTTCTAAGATGTAAGGGCTACTTTGAAGGACCTGTCATGTTAGTCATTGTTGTGGTTCATAAGAGTCATCGCAGGATAGGTTTTGCTTTTTTGCAGTGGTAGTTTACATAGGACCTCCAGAACTATGAAATACAGTTCTCAGGTAAGAAGTTTCCCAGATCATATGCAGCCCAATTTGTCTGATCACATGTATGAAGTATGTGCTGTCTTCGGGGATCATGACCAATTTCAAATTCTTAAAGGCAATAGCAATAACTCATGTTTTGGGGATCTCTTGGAATCTCTGACAAATAATTTGAAAGGTGATCTCTCATGATTGGTACTGGGGATTTTGGTAGACAGTCTATGACTCATGGGAGAGCATTATCACTCCAGGTGGCACAACTTCATATACATTTATATACATGTTATATGTAATTCAGGTAAAAGAGAATATGATTCCCAGTGTTTTTAAAGCATCTTTAATGTTAATTTTGCCTTCCTTCCACCCCCTCTCTTTAGCATTCTTTCCTGTTCACCAGTTAAAGCCCCTCTTCCCATATCCTTCTTCAAATCACCTGTGTCTTGCTAGTCTCTTCTCAAGAGCTCCTCTATCCCACTATGATCTCTCTGTCTCTCTCTCTTTTTTACTTTCCTGGTTTCTGTGGTAACAGGCCCTGAGATATATTGGCATGCAAAGTAAGGGTGTATGTGTGTGTGTGTATGTGTTGGGGGGTAAACAGTGTAATAATGGGGAAGAGGCAATGAAGGAAAATTAGTCTACAAAGTATATATTATCAAGGCATCTTCTATGCACCCAATTCTTGCTTAATCTTTCTGGGAATGCCCTGAAAGATGGTCTGTCATAATGTCATTCTAGTGTTCTACCCAAGGAATAAGGTTGCTGGGTACTTCTACAACATTCCTTTTGTTAACAAGTTAAAGGCTAATTCTGGGGTAAAATACTGCCAGTCATATCGAGATTGCTGTGCAGGTGGCCATGGTAGGCTTTGTTGGCTAAAGAGAACCTCTGGGCATAGAAATGCAGGTGGTAGAAGTTGCTGGTCCAGCCAGTGTGTCCTGGAGTGTTCAAGGGCTGGTGATCATGGGCTGGGAGCCCACAGCATCTGTTCTGTCTTCACTCCAAACTCATGAAATGGATCAGAAGGGGGAGAAGTCATTTCACTGTTTTTTTAAATGATATTTTTAAAAAGACCTATCAAGGTAGATTATTTCATAATTATTATATTTTACTTTTGGAATATGAGCAAATTTCCTTTTTTAGTCTTCTAATATTCATTTGCAAGTGTATCTTCTGGGATGGTCTTCAGTTAGTCTACTTTATACTCAGCACTTTGATAAATGGCACTTTAGAGGGACAACAATGCTTTCTTTTATACCTATGCCATTTGAATTAAACGCTGCCATTTATTTAGGAAGAGTACCCTATTCTAAGTATCTGAGTAGACTGAGAAAAATAAAAGTATATTTTAAGATACACAAAGTAGCACACAAGGTACATTTTTAGAGTAGAATATAATAATTAATCCATTAAAGATAAGAGTATAGAGTCAGGGGTCATGATAGAGGAGCTAACAATATTAATTACTCATAAGAAAAATATAATTGTGGCTATCTTAAAATTTCCCTTAAATAGAAAAGAAATTTCTTGCTATCTGAATGTCCCAGGTTCTCTATATTACAAGTTGGTTCTCGTGATTTCTCAAGATTTTCAGTTTTTAACTTGGCACTAACCTGAATCCCACCCTTAGATGCTGACAGTGGAAAAACTCTTGGGATTTTCTTTATTCAGTTCTTGAAATAAGGGAGCAACAACTTACAGGCAGTAAAGGAAAAGAATGTAGAAGATGCCCAGCAGATATAATAGTCAAGAATATCAGAGAAAGAGAGAAAGAGAGAGAGAGAGAGATCTGTTATTTACATCTTGAGAAGCAGAGTGAATAGTGAACCACCTAGGCAAGGCAAGCTAGGACAGTAATGCCATGTGGGGAACTCTGTGAGTTCAGTTTGGACATGAGCTAAGCTTAAAGAGCACTGGAATTTTCCAGGTAGAGTTGTGCAGGCCTGAACCTCACACTGTTAGATCCCCTTAGGAATGACTTGGCCTGTCAGGGGATTTACATTTTAGCGATAATGATAATATTTGAGATAATGACAACAATAAATAATTCCATTTCTACCTTAGTGGGACTGTAGGTAATCATTTAGGAATTTCTCATATATCTTGGCAGGAATTTATCTCACACAGTTGAAGGTATCCATTTGTGATGATTAATCTCCATTGTCAATTTGGCTGGTTATAGGATCACCATGGAAACACACCTCTGCATAGGTCTATGAGTGTTTTCCTGGAAAGGTTTAAGCAAAGAAGAAAGAACGTGAACGTAGGCAGCACCATCTATGGGATGGGTTTCCCAGCTGAATAAAAGAAGGTGAACTGAGCACCAGCATCCTTTTGTCTCTGCGTCATGACTACAGGTACAATGCGACCAGCTGTCTCACTTTTGCCTCGGCGACTTCCATGCTGTGATGGACCACACATTCAAAGAGCAAACCCAAATAAATCCACTCTTAAGTTGTTCTTGCCAATTATTTTGTCACAGTAGCAAGAAAATAACTCACGCACCATGATTTTGGGCGGTATCATGTACCTTCTTCCCTTCCCTTCCAACAGCTCTTAGCATAACGACATTTGAGCTTCAGTAGCCATAATGGAAGTGTAAAAATGATGCTATCTGCATGTGCCATATGACAGCTGAGAATTTTTTCTTGAAATCACTGTTGTGTATTTCAACTGACATTTTAGGAAAGTTTCCTTTTGCACATTGATGTAACTAGATACTTGATTCAGGTTTAATTTTTTTGTCCTAATAAGTGCTAGATTTGTCCCACACATTATCTTCCATTCTTCTAGCTCATAAGAAAATGGAAGCTCAGATGAGTTAGTAGATGTGTCAATAACTTCAGCTGACATATTACCTTCATTCTTCCTCAGTGTTACCTCTAGGTCTTTTCTTCACAATCAACTCTCTACAGAGGGCATGGCAGAACCCAGTCACATCCCACATCCTGACATATCACACAGCCTCCATTGGATGTTTTACCAGCTCATGTCTCTTGGTACCTTTGTTTTGTAAACAACCCCTCTTGTCTGTCTTTGCTCATCTGCATTTTAGCTTCTCTATTTCTTTGGTAACTAAGTTCATCCAGAATATAAAGCATTCATATAGGAGGGAAGGGTAACAAAGCACTTGTCTGCCTTTCTCTAGACATCACCTACTTCCATTCTCTTTTGTAACAAAGCTAGAATAAAACTATATCTGTTGGTCTCCATCTGTCTCTGACAATCTGACGCCATTCCACAGGCATATGTACTTTGCATCAAAACCTCTCACTCTTCTCCAGCTTATTTTTTTTTCCTTTTTCTTTTCTGCTGCTATGACCTTTGTGACGAAATGCAACTTAGGAAAAGAAGGGGTTCATTTGCCTTGTATGTCCATCTCCGAGGGAAGTCAGGCAGGAGCTCATGTGAGAACCTGAGGCTGAAACCATGGAGAAATGCTGCCTACTGGCTTGCTCGCTGGCTCATGTTTAAGCAGTTCTTCTGCAGCTCACACTACTTGCCTAGGGAATGGAGCTACCTATTAGCTCCATTTCTCAAGCTCTGAAGTGCCCATCATCGGCTCTCAAGACATCATTCCCTATAGTGGCCTCCACAGTACTCTAGAAGAACAGAGGGGAGGGGTGATTACAGTTGCTTGAATTACATTCTATGGGAAGCCAGAAATAGAATAGCTTTCAAATATTGTCAATGGAGTCAACTAGGAGATGTTTTATTCTGAAAACTCACTAGGCATCATGGGAGTTCTCTCAAGGTGCCATTAAATTTTAATTCTCAGAATCTGAAGAACCAGAAGTCAGATAAAAATGTGGTGCATTAATATATTTTACAACTAAACACAATAAATGTGTATGTTATGCAGCAGCATGCAGAATAGGGACATAGTTGAATATTAATCACATGCTCTTTAAATCTTATACTTTCCCTCTGCTTTTGGCATCTGTTTCCATTAGTTCAAGAGCAATACTCTTCCACAGGAGAACATATTAAGTTGGACTAATGACACAGATATATTACACTCATAGCATTCTGAGACAAAAGGTTCTGGGAAGAAAACCTAGTGTGTCAGACCAGGAAAGCAAGATACTTTGGAGCAGGTGGTTCTCAACCTATGGGTCATGACCCTCTTTGGATTGATTGACCCTTTCACAATGGTCACATATCAGATATCCTGCATGGAAGATGTGTACAATACAATTCATACCAGCAGCAAAATTATATTTATGAAGCAGACATGAAAATAATTTTATATTTGGGGTTCACCACAATGTGAGGAACTGTTTTAGAGGGTCATAGTATTAGGAAGATTGAGAATTGCTGCCTCAGAGGCTAATCCAAGGTTAGAAGCAGAATTGTTTGTATGTAGATTGGGATGGGCCATCTACTCATATATTTTATGTAAGGATTTTAAGGATTAAGATGAGAAGGAATTTTTGTTCTATAGTTTAAGAAGACAGAAAGTTTATAAACTTATTCAATACAATTGCAGCATAACAACAAAAGGGCAGGAATTATATGGAGGCATGACCATACTGGGACTCTGTTTAATAGGATTCAGCACTAAAAGAAAAGTTTGCTTAGGAAGTGAATTTAAATAAAAATGTAGATATGTATTATTAAGAGATGTTTATTGGAAAAATTGTAACATTTTTACTTCTCAATAGAATGAAATCCAACCACCTAGAATGGCAGTGAAAGTCCAGCTCACCAGAGCTGCCATTGTCAATCATGTGATCCAAGATTTCTGTGTCTGCAGGCAAATAAGAGGATGAAGCAACAGAAAGACAGTCGACAATAATGTTAACTGCATATGAATAAATTTTAAAGAATTCCAGCACAAGACTTTATAACCTGTGTATTGCCTCCATTCCCTTCCTTCCAAATCTATGAGTGAGGGAGATGAATCCAGCCCCATAGAAAGTGAAAGACTCAGAATATTAAATTGAAAATATTAAACTGACTTGTTTTTATTAAAGATTTAATTGGAGTTTAGTTTACATGGTGCAAAACACATATGTTGCAAATGTGTAATTCAATCATATTTAGTAAATTCTGGAGTTGTGAAATCATCTCCACATTCCAGACTTTGCAAAGTTTCTGTATCTTCAAGTTTCTGATGCCTGTTTCCCGGCACTTCTTACTCTGCGCTCCAACTCCAGGTGACCTCAAGACCTATAAATTCATTAGAAGAATTTTTGTATCCAAATGAAATAGTGCAATATCCAGTCTTTTGCATCTGGATATTTCAATTAGCATAACTGGCTCATTCATATTGTACAGGCTCTAGAAGCTCATGTATTTTCATTGCTGAATAGCGTGCATTGTGTGGATGAACTACATTTCATTTATCCAGTCATCAGATGATGGGCATTTGGGTTGTTTCCAGTTTGGGGCTATTGTGAATAGTGCCTCTATGAGCATTCATGAAAAAGTATTTATGTGGACATGTGTTTTCATTTCTCTTGGACGTATACCTGACTGGAACGGTGTGTAGATGATTGTGTTTTTCAGACCACTAAACTGTTTTTCAATGCAGCTGTACTTTTTTACATTCTACCACAATGAGGCCTCAACACTAATATTGACGATTGTTTTAATCACACCCTTCTGTTAGTTATATAGTTATATTTCATGTTGGTTTTAATTTATGTGTCTTTAAAGACTTATAGCATTGACTACTTTCATATGCACTTATTACCCCATATTAATATAGTAATGAATTCAGTTTGCCAACATTTCTTTTGCTCTATATCTGTTCATGAATGAATCTGGTATTCTCATATCTTTTCTGTTAACATGATTTTTCGGGGAGAAAGATTTCAGAAATGTGCCTCTTTTGTGGTTTTGAAAAGTGTTTGAGTAGAACTTATTTAATTCCTCTTTAAGTATTTGGAATAATTCATGGTTGAAACCATGTGAGCATGGGTTTTTCTTAGTGGAATTAATTAATAGTTTTGTTTATTATAGGTCTATGTAGCTTATTTGTTCTTCCATAGTCAGTTTTAGGAACTAATGGTCCTTCTAGGACATTGTTCATTTTATATAGTGTAATATATTGGTATTGTTATTAATATTTCTTTATGTTTCATTTTCTATAGTGGAAATAACTATTTTCCTCTTTCTTATTTGTGTCATTCAGTCATTCTCCTTTTCTTTATCTTTTTCTTCATTCTTTCACTCCTTCCCTCCTTAGCTCACTTCCCCAAAGGCAGTTTACCAATCTGAGATTATCTGAGACTCTAAGCTATCAGGTGCTACAGCTGGTATGTCCTGCATAATGGACATACATTAACTAAAAGCTTGAAACTTGGCTTTATCCCCTGCTTCCTGGGAATTGGGGAAAAGCTCACCTACTGTATGCACTATGACACTGTATGGTGCTAACTAACCACATGGCTTGGACCATTTTCATTTTTCTGAAACCTATAAGAGGAGACCCACAGTTAGCCTCAAGGATCTCCTCAGAGCCTCTGCTGTATTGTCATTTCATGGCACTAACAGTCCACTAATTTCTTATTCATAAAGAAATTGTCCCTACTGACCCCCAAATTTCTGAGACCTTTTTGTAGTGTGATCAATTAATTTGAAATGATTCCTTTTTCTTGTAAAATAATATTTACCTCTCTCTCGTTCCTTTCGGTATATTATAATGTTTTGCTTTACTCGACATTTTTAATTTTAATAATTTGAACCACATGCAAAACAATTTCCAAAGAAATTGAATGGTTTCTGGATGCTTTACATGTTGATTTAGAATTTTATTATAATTTTACTATATAACGCACTTTGAAATGAATTTTAATCTTTTAGAATTTATTAAAATTTGTTTTGTGTCCTAGTATTTGGGTTATCCCAGGGAATATTTTTGAAAAGGACAAATATCCTTCCCTTGAGTGGAATGTTTCATAAACTTCAATTAAGACCCTCTGGTTGACATTAGTCTCATCTTCATTTGCAACCGTTTACCACATCATTACAGCAGCTGATGAAAATGGGATATTTAAATCCCTGACAGTAAGTACTGAAATATCTGTTTATTTTTATAAGTTGTTATCATTGCTGCAAGTATTAGAAGGGTCTTTTAAAGGCCCACATACATTTTATAACAGATTTTTCTGCTCTACCTATCTTTTATTATAAGACACCTGTTTTCTCATTTCTAATATTATTTCTTCTTTACCATTATAGTTGGCAGCATGTATCTGGGAGTGTAGGGCCCCAAAATGAGGTGGACTAAAGTCTCATGCAATAGCCAGTTTTATTCAGAGCACCAGGCAATTTTTACTCCTAAAGTTAAAAAGAATCACAAGAGTAAGATGTTCAATCACAAGGACAAGCTTCACATGGCAAAAATATTTTTCCATAGAGGCAAATGAATAACAATAGCTGAAGTAAATTCACTTCTATTTGCTAAAACTGGGAGAAGCATGAAATCTCATTCCAAGAACAACTGTGTGTTTTGAAGAAACTAAGGTCACAAGACTTATGTCTTGTTTTCTTATGAGTACTCAGAAATCTCACAGAACTTCATTCTTGGGCTGTATTTGGACATTTACTCTATTTAATCTTCTTTTATTTGCCATTACAGCTATTCAATATGCAAATATTTAAAAGTATGGTTTGCATAATGGTATTCTATAATTTTTTACCTTCCACCTAAATATTGAAATTTAAACAATTTAAAATGTTCTTATAAATACACAGATATCGTTAATACATTTTAAATCCAATCTGGTGATCTTTGAGTTTCTAAATTGGAGTGTTTAGTTCACTTATGTTTATTTTACTACTAATATTTTTGTGTTTATACCTGCCAGTTGTTCATTTCTGTATATTGTAGTTTTCACTCTGTTCTACTTATTTTCATTAAGAAACATTTTAATGCCCTATTTTTCATTTGCTTGCTTATTTATCTATCTATCTATTTATTTATTTGTGTGTATTTGTGTGAGTACCATGCCAAACAATATATGTGGAAGTCAATAATCTGGTTAAATTTTTATTCATTATCTTAACCACAGTTTTGTGTAGTAGGAAGCCACTTGTTTGTTCCTGCCTGCTCAGCCCCAAAATAACCACACAGAAACTATATTATTTAAACCACTGCTTGGCCTATTAGCTCTAGCTTCTTATTGGCTAACTATTACATCTTAATTTAACCTATTTCTATTATTCTGTGTATCACCACGTGGCTGTGGCTTATGGGCAAGATTCTGGCTGGCGGGTTTCATCTTTCTCCTTTGGCAGCTCCATGGCATCTCTCTAACTCTGCATTCTTTCACCCAGCATTCAGTTTAGTTTTCTCTGCCTACCTCTATTCTGCCCTGCCAGGCCCAAGATAGATTCTTTATTCATTAACCAATAAAAGCAACACATATACAAAAGGACTTCCCACATCAAATGCCCTATTTTCTATTTATTTATTTATTTATTTATTTATTTATTTATTTATTTATTTATTTATTTATTTATTTATTTATGTGTATTTGTGTGAGTATCCATGCCAAACAACGTATGTGGAAGTCAATAATCTGGTTGAATTTTTTATTCATCATTTTAAAATTTATTTTACATATCAACCACAATTTTCCCTCCCCCCTCTCCTCCCGTTCCCTCCTCCTACGTCCCTTCTATACCCTGTTACAGAAGATGTTCAGTTTCAGAAGGTCCCATTTAATAATTGTCAATCTCAGTGTCTGTGCTACTGTTGTCACATTTAGGAAGTGCCAATGTATTCAATGCTACTTCTCACTTTCCTTTCTATCAGTTTCAGTGTAACTGGACTTACATTAAGGTCTTTGATTCACTTGGACTTGAGTTTTGTTCAGTATGTCAGATATGGATCTATTTGCACTCTGCTACATGCCTCCATCCAGTTATTCCAGGACTATTTGTTGAAGATGCATTCTTTTTTCCATTGTATTTTTTTTGTTTGTTTCTTTGTCAAAAATCAGGTGTTTATGGGTATGTGGGTTCATGTCAGGGTCTTCAGTTTCATTTCATTGATTCATGTGTCTATTATTATGCTAATGCCAAGTTGTTTTTTATTGCCATAGCTCTATAAAAGAGACTGACGTCAGGAATGGTGATACCTCAAGAAGTTCCTTTATTGTACAGGATTGTTTTTTAGCTATTATGGGTTTTTTGTTTTTCCATATGAAGTTGAAATTGTTCTTCTGAGGTCTGTGAAGAATTTTTCTGGGATTTAGATGGGGATTACTTTGAATCTGTAGATTTTTGTTGGTAAGATTGCTGTTTTTACTATGTTAATCCTACTGATCCATGAACATGGGAGATCTTTCCATTTTCTAACCTCTTCTCCAATTTCTTTCTTCAAAAACTTAAAATTCTTGTCATATAGTGCTGCTGGGTCCTAAAATCCTCCTCAGGCACCAGGAGTCAGGTCAAAGACATACAGAAACTCATTTATTTAGCAGAAATACTCCCAGCACCCAGATGTTCCTATTCATTGACATTGCATGGTTACCCCTCTTTGACTAGGCTTGATCAGGACCTCTGACAGCACCAGGCAGACTCCAGACTGGCTCCTCTCAGCTTGGTAGGTCTTAACTTATTACAATATATGTCTTTCACTTGTTTGGTTAGAATTACCCCAAGATATTTTTTTTTTATTATTGTGGCTATTGTAAAGGGTGTTGTTTTTCTGATTTCGTTCTCAGTCCATTTATCATTTGTATATAGGAGGGCTACTGATTTTCTTGAGTTAATCTTGTTCCAGCCACATTACTGAAGATGTTTATCAGCTGTAGGAGTTCCCTGGTAGACATTTTGAGGTATACTCTCATATCAACTTCAAATAGTGAAAGTTTGACTTCTTTCCTTTCTAATTTGTATCCCTATGCTCTCCTTTTGTTGCTTTATTGCTTTAGGTAGAATTGCAAGTACTTTCCTGAATAGGTATGGAGAGATAGGACAGTCTTGTTTTGTTCCTGATTTTAGTGGAGTCTCTTTGAGTTTCTTTCCATTTAATTTGATGCTGGTTGCCAACTTGCTGTATATTGTCTTTATTATGTTTAGGTATGTTCCTTGAATCCCTGTTATCTCAAGGGGTGCTGAATTTTGTCAAAGACCTTTTCAACATTTAATGAGATGATCATGTGGTTTTTTTTTTCTTTCAGTTTATTTATATGGTTATCTCATTGACAGATTTTTGTGTGTTGAACCATCACTGCATCTCTGGGATGAAGCCTACTTGATCATAGTTGATGATTTTTTTGATGTGTTCTTGGATTTAGTTTGCCAGTATTTTATTGAGTATTTTTGCATCATTACTCATGAGGGAGGTTGATCTTGTATTTACTTTTTTTGTTGTATCTTTGGTTTGGGTATCAGAGTAACTGTCACTTTATAAAAAGAATTTTGGTAATAGTCCCTCTGTTTCTATTGTGCAGGACAATTTGAGGAGCATTGGTATTAAGGCTTCTTTGAAATTCTGATAGAATTCTGCACCATCTGGCCCTGGGCTTTTTTGTTTTTTGAGAGACTATATTAATGACTGTTTCTCTTTCCTTAGGTTTATAGGTCTGTTTAAATTATTTATCTGTTCTTAGTCTAATTTGGTATGTGGTACCTACCAAAGAAGTTGTCCATTACTTTTAGATTTTCTAATTTTGTGGAGTACAGATTTTTCAGGTATGATCTAATGATTCTCTGTATTTCCTCAGCATCTGTTGTTATTTGCCTCTTTTCATTTCTGATTTTGTTAATTTGGATATTCTCTCTCTACCTTTGGGTTAGTTTGGATAAGGGTTGGTCTATCTTGTTGATTTTCTCAAAGAACCAACTCTTTGTTTCATTGATTCTTTGCTTTGTTCTCTTTGATTTCAGTCCTATATTTGATCATTTTCTGTCATCTACTTCTCCTGGGTGAGTTTGTTTCTTTTTGTTCTAGAGGCTTCATGTGTTCTCTTAAGTCACTTGTGTGAGATTTCTCTATGTTCTTTAAATAGGCCCTTAGTGCTATGAGCTTTCCTCTTTGTACTGCTTTCATTGTGTTCTATAAGTTTGGGTATGTTGTAGATTCATTTTCATTAAATTCTATGAGGTCTTTAATTTCTTTATTTCTTCCTTGATCCAGTCGTGGTTCAGTTGAGAGTTTTCAGTTTACATGAGTTTGCATGCTTTCTAAATTTTATGTTGTTAAACTCTAACTTTAACACATGATGATCTGATAAGATCCAAGGAGTTATTCCATTTTTTGTATCTGTTTAGATTTGCTTTATGACTGAGGATATGGTCAGTTTTAGAGAAAGGTCCCTGAGGTGCTGAGAAGAAGGTATATTCTTTTATGTTTGGGTGAAATGTTCTATAAGTGCCTATTAAGTCCATTTGAGTTATGACATGTTAGTTCTCTTGTTTCTCTGTTAAGATTCTGTCTGGCAGATGTGTCGATTGGTGAAAATTGGGTGTTGAAGTCTCCTACTATTAGTGTGTGAAATTTGATGTGTGATTGAAGCTTTAGTAATGTTTCATTTACAAAGGTGGGTGCCCTTATATTTGGGGCATAGATGCTCAAAATTGAGACTTCATCTTGATCGATTTTTTTGATAAATATGAAATGTCCTTCTGCATCTCTTTTGATTAATTTTATCTTAAAATCTATTTTGTGAGTTAATAGGATAGCTATAACAGCTTGCCTCTTATGACCATTTGAATGGAAAATCTTTTCCCTACCCTTTACTCTGAGGCAATGTTTGTCTTTGAGGTCGAGGTGTGTTTGTTGTATGCCACAAAAGGATGGGTCCTGTTTCCTGTTTCTTATCTATTCTGTTAGTCTGCATTTTTTTTTGAGACACAATTTTTCTGTAGCTGCACAGCCTATTCTGGAACTAGCTCTTGTAGACCAGGCTGGCCTCAAACTCAGAGACTTGCCTGCCTCTGCCTCTGCCTCCTGAGTGCAGGAATTAAAGGTGTGTCTCATCACTGCCCAGCCTAGTTTCTGTCTTTTTATTGGTGACTTGAGTCCATTGATATTAAGAGATGTTATTTACTAGTGATTATTGATTCCTGTTATTTTCTGTTTTGGTGGTGGTGATGACAGTATGTGTGTTTTGTTTCTTTGGGTTGTTTTGTTTTGAGATTATCTATTGGCTGTGTTTTCGTAGATGTAACTGAGTTTCTTGGGTTGCAGTTCTCTTTCTAATACTTTCTGTAGGGCTGGATTTGTGAATAGGTATTGTTTAAATCTGGTTTTGTCATGAAATATCTTGTTTTCTCCATCTATGTTAAAGGAAAGTTTTGTTGGGTATAGTAGTTTGGGTTGGCATCCATGGTCTCTTAGTATCTGTAGAACATCTGTGGACCTTCTGGCTTTCAGAGTCGCCACTGAGAAGTCAGGCATAATTGTGATAGTTCTGCATTTATATATTTCTTGGCCTTTTTCCTTTGTAGCTTTTAACCGTCTTTATTTTGTATGTTTAGTGTTTTGAGTATTTTGAGTATTATGTGATGAGGGGACTTTTTTTTGGTCTAGTCTATTTGGGATTCTGTAAATTTCTTGTACCTTTATAAGCATGTCCTTTTTAGGGTGGGAAAGTTTTCTTCTATGATTTTGGTGAATATATTTTCTGTGTCTTTGACCTGGAATTCCTCTTCTTCTATCCCTATTATTCTTAGGTTTGGTCTTTTCATGGTGTCCCAGAGTTCCTGGATGTTTTGTTTTAAGAATTTGTTGGATTTAGCATTTTATTTGGCTGTTGTATCTATTTTCTCTATAGTTTCTTCAACTCCTGAGATTATCTTTTCTGTCTCTTGCATTCTCTTAGTGATGTTGCATCTGTAGTTCCTGTTTGCTTCCCCAGATTTCCATTTCCATAATTCCCTCAGTTTGTGTTTTCTTTATTTTTTCTTTTTCAACTTTTAGGTATTGAACCATTTCCTTCACCTTTCTGACTGTTTTTTTTTTTTCTTGACTTTCTTTGCAGGATTTATTGATTTCTTCCAATTATTTTGTTTGTCTTTTTCTTGACTTCTTTAAGGGTATTTTCATTTCCTCTTTAAAAGCCTGCCTCTTCATGAGTTAGTTATTAAGTTTGTTTTCTTGTGTTTCAGTTGAACTGAAATTTTCAGGGTTTGCTGTTGTAGGGTTACGAGGTTCTGCTAGTGCTGCATTGCTCATTTGGTTGTTGAATATATTCTTACACAGGCATTTTCTCAAATTTTCTTTTAACCAGTGTTGCTTGTGCCTGTGCCTGTTCTTCCAATTGTTGTGGTTTGCACCTGTGCCTATGTAGCTTTTTCAATTGGTGTGGGTTGTGCCTGTTCCTATGTAGTCTGCTGGGGTTGCCGGGGAGAACTGGCCATGGGGAGGATGTTCATGTGCGTGAAATTGGGTGGTGGAGTGGGTCTTGGCAGGACAGTGTCCGGTGGGTGGTGGAGGGTGATGTGGGATTCCCCTCTGTATGTTGTGAATACTATTGGTTAATACAGAAACTGTCTTGGGCCTGCACAGGGAATAGAGTTAGGCGGGGAAAACTAAACTGAATGCTGGCAGAAAGAAGGAGGAGTTAGAGATAAGCCATGTAGCCCCACTGAGACAGATGCCAGAACTGTACTGGGTAAGCCACAGTCTTGTGGTGATACAAAGATTAATAGAAATGGGTTAAATTGATATGTAAGAGTTATTCAATAAGAAGCTAGAATTAATGGACCAAGCAGTGACTTAAATAATATAGTATTTGTGTGGTTATTTTGGTTCTGGGCAGCTGGGATGAATAAGTGGCATCTTTACAACAAATTGATGCACAACAGAGGTGGGTGGTGGAAGTTCATCAGAGCAGTCTCCTGTTGAATTTTTCCTGTCTCTTTCCAATTGTTTTGCCAGTGGTGTTCAAGAAATTATATTGTATGTCTTAATGTGCCAGAATATGAGATGTAGTTGGCATAATTTCAATAAAATGTAGCAATTATGCCATAAATATAATGAATTTTCTCAAATACAATACCATTTATTCATTTTGTGCTATTATATTCAAATGCCTGGCATATAAGCATGTTATAAACATAGATTGTTAACTGTTTTCAGCATTGCTAGATGTAGTATATCTGTTAAGGAAATTACAAGAAGGAAAAAATTCACCTATTCTTTTATATTTACCCACATTTTGCCTTTTCAGTTCCTCATTGTCCCCTGTTGACTCTAGATAGTATCTGATTCATTAATTTTTAGAATTTACTTTGTAATTTTTGTTTGTTTAAATGTGAAAAAGTCCTTATTTGCATTCATTTTTGAAGAATGTTTTTGTTGGCTATGGTGTTTTTTGTTGTATAATTTTCTTTTAGTTTTGGGCTTCTTTATCCTCTTGCTTTTTAGCATCTTTTGTTTCTGTTGACAATTTATCATTTAACAATATTGTTCCCTGTGTGTGGCTTCTTCACAACACTCTGTTGCTTTCAAGCTTTTATTTTCTTTACTGGTGCCCATCAATTTGACTACCATATCTACATAGATGAGTTGTCACTCATTTTGCAATTATGATAATTTGAACATTACTGATCTTGTTGGAACTGCACAATATTGTAAAATCAAATTTGGAAAGTTTCTACCCATAATTTCTTCAAGTAACTTTATTTTTACCCCTTCCTCCTCATCTTCTAGGAATCCTTCTATTAATAATTTTGTGTCTGCTGTGATCTATAGTGTTCTGAGACTTTTTAAAACTTCCCTTAGTCTTTCCTGTGCATTTCAAAATATATTTTATAGTTATGCACTATAAGTTTATAATTTTTTAATGTCAACTCTGGAATTTCCCATTTCTTTTTATAAAATAATGTATTCATTTGTTGAACTGTATTTTTTGTTGGATATTTAATATATTTTCTTTTAAGTCTCTAAATAAAATTATTGCTTATCTAATTTTGTATATATTTATAATGGTTGCCTTGACAGCTGTGCATGTGTTATGTCACGTATTTGGTTAACTTGGGGTTAATTTATTTGACTTAAAAAAAAAACCCAACCTATGTCACATGGTTTTGGATTGATTTATATTCTCTCTCTCTTTCTCCATCCCTTTAATTTTCAAATAGACAGCTTGGAACTGTCTTTCAGACATTTTGTCACTTTATTTCTTTATGAGGATTGCTATTTTAATTGTGACTACCTCAAATGGCTCATTTGTATAACATTCCTATTGATAAACCTCATGTAGGTGACTGAGTACATTCAAAATTCAGACATTTTTTCTAGTTTGGTTTACCATTTCTTTGTTATGGGTCTTTACAGGCCTTTTTATGTATATTCACAAGCTCCCAGTGAATCTCTGATGTGAGGAGAGTGTGGATGTTTCAGCTCTTCCTTGTAGATTCACACAGACTGACTAGGACTAAGTGGAAGGCTTTGATTTTCTTAGATTCCTCTAGCTTGTTGGGCTCCCCCATGGTGGGGTCTTGAAATGTCCCTGTTTACCTGTGGTTACATCATTTCCCAGATCTTTGTGATAAATTTCTGAGTAGCCACTGGATCTGCTGTGCTCCACAAGGGGACTCATTCTTGCCCGATATGCACTCACAGACAACAGGGAGAGGACGATGTTTGCTGTGTGCTGAAGTTACTGAGTTCTACTGCCACCATTATTAAGACAGTGCCAGTGTATCCCCTGAGCCGTAAGAAGCCCGGAACCTGGACAAGTAGCCTAGATTCCTATTCTTCTTAGAAGTGAAGGCCAAGAGCCCTAAGTGGTTGTTTTTGACTGGTGAAACTAAGCTTTATACTTCATTTTTATTTTGAGAGTGTTTGCTGAGCTTTATACATCACTTTATACATTCATGATTTGTCCCCCCAGCCCCTGCCACACAATACAACACACATACACATACCACACACACACACACACACACACACACACACACACGCACATACATTTTAAGTACAACAAACTATAGAAGCTTAAACATGTCTAAAATCACTGGTCAATGGCCCCAGTGATGTGATGCCATTACACCATGAGAGCAAGCCATTTGAGGAGTGCATCTTCTAGAACCAATTAAACGAACACAGTTCATTCCATCTGCAGCAGAGATGAACTTTTCCTGCCAGACATTTTCCAAACTGTAAATTTGTGAGCAAAATAAATGATGATTGTTATTTCAAATCACTAAGTGTCTGGGTGGTTTGTTACATAGCCATAAATAACTGGAACATTAATTTTCTGCCTCCTTGAGGAATGGGAGCTGGGGATTAAAGCTAAGAACAGTTTCTCTAAAATCCATTTATCATGCACCTAGCAAGTAAGAATTTTCATAGCTGCAAAATTAAATTGCAAAATTACAACCTTAAAAAAGGGCCGTGTTAGTAAAGCCTGCTGTCGTTAGTAGAAGGCAGTTATGATACTGAAGGATGGCGATGTTTACGTAGAGAATTATGGAGCAAAGAAGAAGGATGTAAGAGAAACGCAGAGAAACAATCAGATATTTGCTACAGTAATCCTTAGGTGGTGTGGCTCAGTGACAGAGAACCAGTCCTGAGCACAGAGTTGTGAATTCTGGCCTTGACCTAAGTTTGATACCTGTAAAGGCCTGTGATAGGCTTGAAGATTTCACATGAGGACAAAACTTAACCATCAGGGTTCAGAGAGCAGACTGGCACACTGAAGGAGAAATACAGGATTAATTCACAGTTTTCTTTTTCTCTGCATGTTCTTTATGGCCTGACCCTCAAGTTGAGAATTAATAGTTTGACTGTGAATCCAAGGTGGCACTGGTGGGCCTCATAGGCCCAAGGCAGTGTAAAAATACATGGTAAAATTTCAACACAGTCTGGGAGGCCTCTTCTAGACTGTCACCCAGCTAGGGGACAGGCCCAGGAGACTCTCAATGCAAATATCATGGGGAAAGTGGTTGATGGTGCCTATCACAGGCAAAGCCGGAGGATTCTAACTCTATCATGAGCTCATAGGAGACTCCTTTATATTTCTTGTCTGTAGCTTAGAAAGAAGTCAAAGTAGGTAGTCCAGAACTAAGAAAATTTGAGTCATTAACCCAATAGATTAAACATAACTAAGGTGTTTAAACTATTAAATCAGATTAAGTTAACAACTATATTGGTTTTGTGTCTATTCCCATCACATTATCTAATGGGTGGGAGTTTCTTTGGAAGTCCAGAATGCTTAGAGATGAAAACATAGAAAATACAGTTTTTGCTATACATGTTAGCTATAATGAAAATTTATTTAGTTCCTGATATATATTTTGGAAGAATTTCCTAACTGAGAGCTTAACAAGATTTTATATTCTGTGGAGGTATTTTCTGAAGTGAGAAGCATGTGGCAAATATTTCCCTTTGTTTCTTGAAATTAATTTTCAGTTGCTATTTTGTATAGGCAAGCCTATATAGACCAAAGGCATAGATTACTTATGTTAGGTTAAAATTAATAGCACTTTATAACTCTGAATGGCAGTTAAATCTATCTGTAGTAAGAATGGATGGATATGAATTATGGCTTTATTATTTTATTTACTGGCTAAGTGAAAAGTTACTTAACACCCATTTCTAAATATTCTCATCTGATCAGCACATACAAAATAAAGTAATATAGTCATCTCAATTTCCGTGTTAAGCAAGTTGATGTATCTTTAAGTTGTTCTTAAATAGTAAACACTGTAATTGAGCTTTGCTGTCATTGTTATACATTTATTTATGAAGTGATAAATGACTTGAAATCTTAGCCTGATTGTTTCTTGTACCAAAAGATGAAAGTCTTCAGATGCAAATAGTAATTAAAGAACATTTAGTCAACAACTGTGTGCCCTAGATTCTGAGACGTGAAGAGGGTACGAGGTATATAGTCTGTTCATTTCTCCCTAGCACCTTCATATTGAAGTGTGCAGAGTGATGATCTGCAGTCAAATGACTTTGGTCCTGTGCAAAGGCCCTAGGGATGAGCAACAGAGCTTCACATACAGCCATGGACCATAATTCCTATTCATAATACTGACGACATATATATTTAACTTCACTCAGTGTGTCAAAGTCCTATTAATCTTTGCCTAGAATAACTAATTTATTGGCTTAGCAAGAAAAGTCTCGTACTGTAATAGATGTTCTTTGGGTGAGGATAGATTGGCAGTGTCCAGCTAGGTGTATCTTGAGGCTAGATGTAACTTCCTTTTATGACTAACACACCTGCATTTTGTTTCACCTTAATACCTATGAAGAATGAGTAGCTATTGCTGTGACCATGGCTCACACTAGAGTGTAACTGACTAAGCACAGTGATGCTTTTGAAAGGCCATTGAGCAGTGTTCTTTGTAGCCTTAGCTATAGATAGATATCTTTAGTATTCAAACTTTCTTCCCAGAAAAACAAAGTGAGAATAAAGAATAAAACACCACAGGATGAAAGTTATCTTAAAATCAACTCAAAAGAAAGGAAAACAATGAAAAATTCCCCTTGAAGAATGTAAGTAACACTCATGCCATGTACCTAAGGCAGAAGCCAAAATGACATCTGTGAAGTTGGATGAAAAAAATTAATTCAAGAGCTTCAGGGCAAATATCATTAGGCTGGAAAATTTTCACATAAATTTGCAACTTCTTATGGCTAATAAGTCCACAGTGTTGGGGAAATCTAGTCACATGTGCATGATACGGCTGCATACTTGCATTTTGCTCATTGGGAGTCGAAATTATTCTCATCAGACTAAATCATGTTGAGGATACAGTTCCCTGGGACTGTGAACTGAGATCTGACAGTAGCAGAAGCTTCTTATGTAAGAAGAGCTATGAGGAAAGAAGATGATTGGGATGTGCTCCCAGGGGAAACTGGGGACCCAGTGATAGGAAGTTAATGTTTGCTCTATTACACTCAGAACGTACTTATTTTCTTTTGAATGATGAAAGAAAAGTCATATGTAATGGCTTGGATTCCTGTAGTTATTGGCTCATGCACTTTGCAGAGATGTTTGCTAACATTTACTTAATAGGAAAAAATCTTTACAAGTAGTCATTTGCTTCCAAAATAAAAATGACTATATTGTTAATCTACTAGAAAAGTAAACTGAAGCATTGCACTGTTGATATTGACAAAAGCGGCTGGGCATGTAGATCAGTGGTAGCATATTTGCCTAGTATGTGTAAGGCTGTAGATTTGGTTTCTAGAACTGCAAATAAGCATACCCTCATAATGTACCCAGTAATATTGACATTACACATGTGTAAGAAGATGATGTGGTGATTTGTAAGCACTCCCATATCTGGGCAAATGTATACATATGCTTCCTCACAAAACATGCAGAATTAAAAGTTTTCGAAGACTTAGAAATAGTCACAGAATCAGATTTTATTTACCAGGAGAATAAATACTAAGGCTATGAAGGGTCTTTCTGAGGTAAATGTACACCAAATAACAGCTGCTCTTAAAAGCTAGAAGGGGATCTACATAGGAATGAAGGCAATGAGGACATCCCTATAAAAGTTTCATGTCAAACAGATCTGGACGGGAGGGTTTAGTGTTGGCAATGGAATGTCACAGGATTCAGACCTTCTACTGAGACTTGTGCTCATCCACATTACAAACATTTTGTTCTTACTACACAGTTAGGCATCTATATACAACTGTGAAAAGAGTACCCATATTGGGAAATGTGGGCGTGTATACATTTTTATATAACCTTCTTAAAAGGTTATATAAAATTGAAGATACATTTTCTCATTCTGTCTCACTAGAAAACTACAGGCAAGATAAATTAATGATTCAAGTTTGTGAGAACATGACAAGCTATTAATATAAAATAGAATATTAAATTATTTATGCTGCATATATCATCCTTTGTCTGCTCATTTATAGTTATAAATTGTGTAATTAACTTATAAGTATATATTAACTGATATCTGATTATGTTATCAATTTTCATAAAAATTTGAAACTAAGTAGAATTTCACCATTGTCATTTTTGCACTTGTTTAGCTTAAGAAAGTCTAACTTATAATCCAAATGCTTCCAATAACCCATTGAAATTATAGCTTGTGCCTAGGAAAAAACAAATTCCCAAAGCAAAACTAAATCTTAAAAATAGCAGCAAATATCCTAGCAATAAGCTTTCTTACAAAGAAATGGCCAGTATGAAAATGACTACTATTAAGGTCTTAAAGTTGAGAGGAAGAACTCTGTTTTGTTACCTTGGTTACAGAAAAATCTATAAAATATGCTTGCTATTCTCTGATGGGAATTTATGCATGTATTTATATTGTGTAGGAAGTGGTAATACAGAGAATCCAATGTATACTTACGGTGTGTTTTGTTAGTAAGCAGTTTTCATGTAAAAGCTATTTTCACCAGTTAATTAAAATATACTTACCAAATATTATTCCTCTCTATAAAATCTTCTCTACACATTTCTCTGTGTGCTTTTTCGGGTACTCTCAGATGCACAGGCCTTCTGTTTTGGAAGAGGAAATAACTTGGAGTTTTGTGGTTAGCCTGAACTTTCAGAGTGGCTCAGTGCTTTTATCCCCAGCTATGGATTTTGAGAATCACTGTGACTGAAACAGAAGAGAAGAAATGTTGGACTCATTTCCTCTTTATGTTCCTTCTTGGTCTTGGAAACAGGCAGAAGTGAGTCATACACAAGGGACCATGAGAAGATGGAAGTGATGAGATGTAAGCAGTCTGACTTTTCAATTTCCCTTTTTCTAGTATTCCTGCTTTCCTAGAACAAGAAGAGCTCATAGCGCTGCTCTGACCAAGCAGCTCCATGGAAAGAAAGGCACTGCATGAGAGTATGATCTGCCGTCTCTGCTTCCATGAAAGTGACACACTCAACTCAATAGAAGAAAATAGGAAAGCTGATCCCTTTCCCATTCCATGCATCCTACCGCCTCATCTGTAGTTACAAAAGGCTTTTCAGGGACCTGGTCTCTAAAACCAATCACAGAAATGCCTAACTGAGCTAAAATAATGCTCCCCCTTTGCTCTTTAGCTCACAAATTCTGAACCTTACCAAGGTATCATTACATTATTGACCACCCTATATGAATGTTTTTCCAGCCTTCCTTGCAGCAACATCTAAGGCATATGTCTGGGCTACCGGATTTGAGCAGAAGAGATGAATGGAACTTCTCTGGGTCATGTCTTTCAAGGAAAAGTTTACACTTTTGTTGGGTCTTTCCTTGACTGATGAGAGCAAAAGAGTTGTAGTGAGAGTTGAGGGTACTAGGTTGGGCCAGGTGGTGGAAGCACTGCACTGAGCTTGGCAGAGAAGCAAGAAGAGTCCTGGGTCCCTTGTAGATGTTAAATATTTCTCCCTAAACTTGGAATTGGGGAGGAAATTAAATTCTCAGCTAATACACCATTGTGTTGGGACTTTGTCATAGCCATGACCCTGGGAAATTTCCCAAGGTTACAAAAAATGAGTTAAAACATTAATGCACTTGAGAAACATCTAGAGTTCATAAAATGATGTGGGATTCCCCTATGTATGCTGTGAATACCATTATTTAATAAAGAAACTGTCTTAGACCTCCACAGGGAAGAATATAGGTAGTTGGAAAAACTAAACTGAATGCTGGGAGAAAGAAGGCAGAGTCAGAAAGAAGCCATGTAGTTCCAATAGAGACAAACATGGGAACTTTACCTGGTAAGCCACAGCCTAGTGGCAATATACAGACTAATGCAGATGGGTTAATTTAAGATATGAATTAGCCAGAAATACACTTAAACTATTGGCCAAATGGTATCACAGATAATATAGTTTCTGTGTGGTTGTTTCGGGGCTGAGCAGCCGGGAACAAACAAGTGGCCTCTTACTACAATAAAATGTAGATTTTTATTCAGTATGAGTGATAGATTAAGCATATGTATCAACATATTAATTTATGATGCCATGGTGCCAGTGTTGTGGTCAAACGTTAGTCTAGATGTTGCTGTTAGGATGTTTTACAGCACTTAAGATATACAATGAGTTGAATTCAAGTAAAATATTTATGAACAATATTGCAGGTGGCCTTCACCTAATCATTTGAATGTCTTAAGAACAAAACAAAAAACAAAACAAAACCAAAACAAAGATTTCCAGAGAAGAAATTCTGTTTCAATGCTGAAACATGGGAATTCTGCTAGGTTTCCAGCTCACTTACCTTTCTTATGAATAAGTTTGCCAGTCAATTCTTTTAAATGAACCTCTTCTCAATCATATATACACACATTTGCACAAACACACACACATCACAGATATATTTCTGGGGGGTTCTGTTCCTCTGAAACTATGTGAAATTATGGAAGGAATAGAGTAAGCCTTGAGAGTATGAGTTTTTAATCTGTCTTGGAACTGCAAGTCTGAGTACTGCACCAAGTATATGAAGTTTTCAAGGCCTGACTTTTAGGAAGTATGTTTTTCAGCCTAGACTTTGACATGAAGTTGCTGTGAAACCTTAAGAAAGACAGTATGTAGATCTTATTTTCTCATCTGTGATGTATGAATGTTGTCTGTGATCATCTTAGGTCCTGCTCTTATAACTGTAACTCTATGAAGCTCATCTTTCTGGCCCAGCAGCCTAGGGCGGGAAGTGTAGGGGAGAGCTTCTTGCAAGGCAGACTCTTAGAGTATGCAAAAATTAGGAAACACATTTTTCAGTCTAGACTTTGACATAAAGTTGCTGTGAAACCTTAAAAATGGCTACCAAGCATGGTCTCTAGTCCTGGTGGCAGCTATTCTCTATGTTACTTTATTTTTCCTTTAACTTGATTTTGTAAGTTGTGTGCCACTGATGTGTTGTTTGCTGAAATTTGATATCCTAGCAAATATTGACCCTTGACCTTTTAGAATGTTGTAGTGGGTTGAATAAGAAATGATCCCCATAGGCCCAGATATTTGTACACTTGGTCCCAAGTTGGTGGTGCTTTTAGAGGAGGTTATAGAAACTTTAGGATTTAGAGTCTGGCTGGACTAATGACGTCATTGGGTTTGTGTTCTGCGGCAGGCTTTGGGTATTTCTAACCTTGCCTAATTGCAGTTTGCTCTCTTTCTTTTGTGTTTGTGGATTAATATGTTCTCTCTCAGCTTTGTTGGGGCATGCCTCTCATATCTTTATGAACTCTCTCTCTCTCTCTCTGGAACCATAAGCCAAAAATAAATCCTTTCTTCTCCAAGAGATGGTTTATCATAGCAAAAGACAAACAGATGACACGGTGTGAATGAAAAAGCCCTTAAGAACCCGATCTTCTATTTTCCCATTTCATTGTAAAAGACAGATCAAATCTAGTGATATGAGACAACTTCTTTGTGTCTCCCCCTTTACTAACCACACACATGTATTATAATGACTGTAAAATCATTATGTAATAGCAAATATATATTAATGAGTTTACTTATTTACTTCCAAAGCCAGGGCATTATAGATTATGGATTTGGAAAATTGTAGTAGTACATTGCTCATTTCATTCATTCCTTAAGAACAGCGGAAAAAAACTTCGAAATTAGAATGTGCTAAAGTTGTGCCTCTATTCAAATGCTCTTGTGTGTGCCCTATAAAGAAAAATGCACTGTCAGTTGTAGACACTCTTTTCTCCAGGGCGACCAGCTCTTATCTTCTATCTTTGCTTTCTAAAATTAAATACTAATTGAAAAGGGGATTTAATTAGGAGCATAGTTGAGGAATTATTTTTTCAGGGACATGGGCAATTAACAAATGGTTAAACCATTGAAGGCAAGGTCTTGTTCTGCCTCAACAAAGATTAGCTGCCTATAAGTGCACAGCACTGGGTGAGGACTCATGAAGTTCTGTGCTCTCTGTGATGATGCTGACAGTGCCAGTCTTGTGCAGGTCAATACAGGTATTCCCAGCCTCTGTGCATGCATAGGTACTAAGGCCATGTCCTGCCTGGAAGTTCCATGACCCTACACCCCTTCTTTTAATTTTATATTCTTCCTATCTCCTTTTTCTGTGATGTTCTCTCAACTGTGGATAGAATGATAAGGATAGCCCATTTTCAGTTTATCCCAGAACATCGACCAGATGTGAATCTCTGCAATAAGTAACACCCATGGCAAAGAGGGGTTTTTCAGACCAAAGCTGACACAGCACCAATCTATGAGTAAAAACATAAATACCAAATTCGTTGGGTTGCTTCCCTCCTTAAAAGTGAAATGAAAGTAGAAAGGGACGAGTTGGGATGAGAAAGGTGTTCACTGAGAGAGGAAGCAGGACAAAAGATGATAATGAGGATTGAAGATGATCAAAATTAATTTTGTACACATACAAAGATGTCATAGTAAAACCAATATTATACATAACTGATGCATGTAAATAATAAAATACTTTTTCAAAAAATCTGAAAGAATTTCTTCCACAACTGCAAATGGAGCTGTAGAAATTTTAAAAATATTTATTTTTATTTATGTTCAAGTCTCTGTGTGTGGGTGACCACAGAGGCCAGTAGACGGCGTCAGATTCCCAGAATCTGGAGTTGCAGACAGTTGTGAGCTGCTGAACATGCATACTGGGAACTGAACTCAGGCCCTCAGAAAGAATAATTAATGTTCTAATCTACTGAGCCATTTCTCTGCCCTCTGTAACATTTTATAATAGTGACAATGTTTCCCTGTATAGTACAGAACATTTGCTCTTCAAGTAGATACGTTTAAATGTACAATGAGACTAAGCAGCCGCACAGATGATCTTGATTTAGGGATCATGATTCTGTTACTCTCCCACTGGGCTGCTGTTCCATTTTAATATGGTGTAATTATGGGTTTACTCTCGTGCAAAATGCTAATATATTATTGACTGATGGTGCTTTGGCTAGGCTTATATGAGCAAAGCAGGGAAAGTGTGACCCGCTGGGTACACACATCTACTCATTTGGAATATATCGAAGGTAAATTGATTCCCTCTTTTTCCCCCTAACCCCAAGGAAGCTGTTATTCATGCCAGTGGGACTGTATGTACACATGTGTATATTTGTTCTGTCTTTGGTATGTGTATATTTGTGACTCTGAGTTTGTACATATTGAAATTTAGGCTAGGGAGTAGAAAGAAAGAAGACAGTTCTTACTTCAAGGATTATGAATTTGAGTGCCACCTGATGTTGGAATCATAGCTTTATTTTCTCAGTATTACTTTTTTGTCTACTATATTATCCTCAAGAAAACTGCTTTAAAGTAATTCTTGTAGTAGATACCACTTCCTTTTATATGTAATGAACAAGATTGCTGGAGTAAAGGGCAAAAGCAAGAGAAATAAAGGGCACAGAACCAGAAACAAGAATTTGTATACACTTGTAGTTGAAAAATATTCTTCCTCACATGTAAGAAAAGGGGCAGAAGTAATCCAAAAAAGGAAGAATTGGAGAACCGGGTGTATTTGTTTGTGCAAAACTCTGCACTTATGTTAATTGTGTCCATTTATTTTAATTAGTCCAGTAGGAGAAATGAAATAGAAAGCTTGAAGTTATAAAGTCAGTGTTTACTCTTTACCCGCCATATCAATAGAGGCATGTCTGCTTTAGAGGAGTCAGCTCTACCTTTCCTGAACCATCAATTATCGTCTAGAAGTACTGATACTTTTCTGTTCTCTGAGACAAGTAGAAGCTTTTACCATGTGACAGAAAGCACGTCAGCAGTCTGGTTTGTGGTCGTTTGACTTCTAAGATTACTTTGCAATTGTTTTACAAAACTGAGAGCTGAATGGTCATCAAGGAACACACATATGCATCACATTTGTACTTGCTGAGTTTCTCCTGGTTTGATTTTCATTTCCAGAGGGATGGCAACTGGAATCAGTCTCTGAATACTTGGATTTGGCTGAGAGCTGTAGGTTGTTACAAATGCACCATAGTTATCTAGGTTGTTTTAGAGTGGTCTGAGTTTTGTTAATGGTTTTGCAGGAGGAATTAGCTTTATATGGTGGCAGACTTTATATTCATTTGCTTCTGCCCACTTCATTCCTATCACAATGTTCCTCCACTTGAAATGTGGGATCAGCTGCATCTCCTTGGCCCTCTATCGAACCCTGACAACATAATGGGCTTATTCTGTAGTTAATTCACAATGTCTGGTTTGTATCCAGCAGTTTACCAGATGGATCTCTATGCATTCTTCTCTCAAATTCTTTATTAAATATTTATAAGACCAGATTGCAAATGGACCTAGCTTTGCCCCTGGAGGTATGTAGAGGGATCTCCGGACCAAAGAGGATCAAGTTGGCCAGTTCAGGAAAGAGAGACAAACATTTTCTACAAGAATTTTCAGAAACACACTGAATCATTGCCTTACTCATGGTAGTGAGATCATGAGTATGCCAGCAGCGTTCCTCATAATAAACAGGATGTTGCCTTGTAAAGAGGAAGCTGTTAAGATGAGAAGATAAAGATGTCTGATATCACCATAAATAAATCTGAGTATTTGAAGACCAGTTTCTCACTCTATGAGAAATGATCACCGGTGACTTTTGCTTAAGTAGTACATCATTGTATATAAAGACTTGGCAAAAGAAAATGTGGAGCTCTGATGTGGGATAATCTTTTTGTACATTGTAAAACTGTGCCTCTGCCTAAGGTGCCTTCGGATATGTTTCATAAAGAGCTGAATGGCCAATAGCTAGGTAGGAGAGAATAGGCGTGACCTCCAGGGAGAGAAAGAAACTCAGGAGAAGAATGTGATGTGCACAGGGGATGCCAGCGAGACACCAAGGAAGTAGCACATACAGAATGGAAGAGAGGTTAAAGCCACATGGTAGAATATATATTACCAGAAACAGGTTAATTTGACTTGTAGGAGCTAGTTGGGAACAAGCCTAAGCTAAAGACCAAGCTTTCATAATTAATAATAAGTCTCTGTGTCATTATTTGGGGCTAGGAGTCCCAAAAAGAAGTCTTACAGGAAAGGCGAACTACAGAATTCTTGGAAACAAGTGTATTTTGGAATCGAGTAGTCGAAATACCACTTTACTGGCCTTGTAGAGGAAGACATTCAAATCAAAAGGCTCAAGTTACTCAACTTCCTGCTAAGTTGAAGTGTGAAGAGCCTGAAAAGGTGCTGAGAAGATTCACTCTTGCAGAGAAAATTCCTGATATCCTTGGAGTTGGGCAGCCACTGTAGAGGTGTTGAGATAAAGGCAATGGTGGTGCTCTGTAATCCTGGGTGAGAGATTTGCATTCCATGATCAGGTGCAATGCTTCTGCCATAGATGGGAAGTCCACAGTGCACACTGCATTTGCATTGCCTCAGCTTTTGGTTCATCTTCTTGCCTTTGGACAGTTTCCTTTGAGATTGTCCCAAAGACTTGAAGGCTCATCCAGGAAAATGTTATTGTGCCAGATCATAACCACATTCTTATTGTTCGTGCCTCAAGATAAATTATAAACCCCAGCCTTTAAAGGCATTTATTTCAGTGGTTCCAGGAAATCTTTCAAAAATTCTTATTTAACATTTTAAATGATTGTACTAATTTGGCAGTGTATGAAAACACGGAGTGTCCCTTCCATTTGGGTAATTCCTTGAATTAAGCCAAGTTATAATACCAAATGCACTCTGGAAAATAGTGTTTATTCTTGCAAATGCTGAATTTCATGCTTCCACTTGAGCCAAGAAAATTCCAAGCTTTTTCTCCTGTAATGTGAATAATCTTCTGTTTTTAGTTCTATTGGAATAACTGTTTGTTACCAGTATTGTGACGGTACTTTTTTAAGAAATGTAGAAAGGTTAGAAAAGAAATAGATGCTTAACCTGACCTTGCATTTGAGAGAGTTCATGATCCGACAGTGTTAGACAAATCTATTTTTGTTTCCACAGAGGATTAGAACCTATGAATTGCTTCCAGATAATATGGTTTGATGGACCAAGAACCCCTGAAAGGTTGCCTTGAACACCCCTTAAAAATTACTTCACCCAATAGACAGCAGGAAGCAGTTTGGAGAATAACTATGCCCATATTCCCAAATATTGTCTATAAATGTTTGTTTATATTTAAAGGGGGATATGCGATAGAGATTTGCATTGGTATGGATCTTGGTTTATTGATACAAATTTAAGGTCAATCTTGTTATATGTATATTTCTGTTCTTGATTAAGGTATTGTGTTTGTGCAGTTCATTTAAAAATGTAATGTATAATTAAGAAATATAGGTAGAGAGTTATCTACAATAGTTAAGCTTGTAGTCATGTTAGTTAGATTTTCTGGATGTACGGAGATGTATTTCAATTAGATAGGTGTTCTTCAAACCTTTCAAAATATGGCATTTAAATATTTTAAGAACTTAGGACTTTTCATGACAATGAGACATATCTGCTTCTGGCAGCATCAATAGCTTTAAGAGGCTCCTTATGGAGTTGTTTAACCATTTGGGCAAAAAAACTGCTCTTGCCTGGACTGCTTGATAAACTGGACATGCAGGACCCACAGAGAAATGACTGTTGAAGTTGCCTAAAAAAGGTGAGATGATCCTTTGGGGTTCCTGCTTCATGAAAGAGTTTGCCAGACCTTCTGCAGGACCTACAAAAAAGTGACTGACAAACTGCCAATATAGGTGGAACTATCTTTGAAATATCCTGCTTTGTGGAAAAGACTGTTAGATACTATGGGCCTGTAGGCTGAAGATGGATGTCCCAACAGTACAAAAGAATTTTGGGTGACTGTCCAGGCAGCGAGATGTCTCTATCCTTTCTAGAGTTTTGAAAGTTGCTTACAATGCACTTCCTGTTAACTTAAGTAATATTATGTCCTTCTGGAGTCTTAGGTGGAGTTAAAAAATAGATAGTTATTAATATAGTTTTCCTTAGTTATAATAAAAGATAAAGTAGATACAAATGTTGTAACTATAATTCTTGTTTGATAACTAATTTGTTATATGTAATTTTACTATGTTAAATTTAAAACCTTCCTTCTTTTTTATTTAAACAGAAAAGGGGAGGTGATGTGGGATTTCCTTCTGTATTCTGTGAATATGATTGGCTAATTAATAAAGAAAACTGGCTTGGTCTGATAGGGTAGAACAGAGCTAGGTGGGGAAAACTAATCTGAATGCTAGAAGGAAGAAGGGTGGAGTCAGGAGAAGCCATGGAGCCCCAGACGGACACAAACATGCCAAAACTTTGCTGGTAAGCCACAACCTCGTAGTAATGCTCAGATTAATGGAGATAGGTTAAATTAATATGTGAGAGTTAGCCAATATAAAGCTAGAGATAATGGGCCAAATAGTGATTTAATTAATACAGTTTCTGTGTGATTATTTTGGGGCTAAATGGCCAGGAACCAACAAGCAGCTTCCTTACTACAACAAAAGAACAACTCAAGAGCAGTTCCTTAGAAAACTGAATATGGTGTGCACAAGGGTGCATGTGTAGGACAGGACTGACTGTGACAAGAGAGGGTTAATAATCCTTGTTTTGTTAAGAGCAAATACTTTTTCCTCTTCTTTCTTTCAGGTGTCTCTCAAAACAACCACTGGGTGCTTCTCTTATAGATGCTATTTCTTTTTTTTAATTGATTTTATTGAGTTATAAATTTTTCTCTGCTCCCCTCCCTTCTTCTCCCCTCCCCTTAAACCCTCACTCATGGTCTCCATGCTCCCAATTTACTCAGGAGACCTTTTCTTTTTGTATTTCCCATGTAGATTAGATCCATGTATGTCTTTCTTAGGGTCCTCATTGTTGTCTACATTCTCTGGGATTGTGATTTATATGCTCATTTTCTTTGCTTTATGTTTAAAAACCACTTATGAGTGAGTACATATGATAATTGTCTTTCTGGGTCTGGTTTACTTCACTCAATATGATGTTTTTTAAGCTCCATTCATTTGCTTGCAAATTTCAAGATGTCATTATTTTTTTCTGATGTGTGGTTCTCCATTTTCCTTATCCATTCTTCTGTTGAGGGTCGTTTAGGTTGTTTCTAGGTTCTGGCTATGACAAACAATGCTGCTACGAACATAACTGAGCACATGTCCTTGTGGTACAATTGAGCATCCTTTGGGTATATACCCAAAAGTGGTATTGCTGCATCTTAAGGAAGGTTGTTTCCTATATTTCTGAGAACTCACCATACCAATATCCAAAGGGACTGTCCCAGCTTGCACTCCCACCAGCAGGAGTGTAAGGCTGTTGGGAAAAACATAGCTGTAGGGGTGTGAACAGAATAAGAACAGGATGTATTGATGCTCACAAGTGGGCCAAGTTTTGTGATTAGCAGAATCAGAAATAACTAGTGGCTGCCATAAACAATGTATAAGGCAAGATACCCTGTAAATATGCTTCTCAGGGGACACGGTGGGGTGGTTATATCTTAACACTAGTGTATTGGGTGTGCCAGCAGGAGTTCACTTGGATTCCTACTGCAGCAATGGCTTTGGCAGCTGCACATGCAGAATAAAGAGCTCCACTCAAGCTTCAATCCAGAAAATTCAATACTTTCAGAAAGGTCTGGGGGTAACACCAGCGGTGTGGTGCTACACTTCTGTTGACAGCCCTTATTCCAGAGGGTAATAACTAAGGCTCTTCCAAGGATTTGTGCAGACTTTCAGGGCTTCTTAAGTTTAGAGGCTGTAAAGGAAGGTATGTGATTATTGTACATTGCTTATGGTACACATCTGCAACAGTAAGTGTGGCCCAACACTTTTGTAGACATCAACATCATGTTACGATGTCAAAAAATTTGGACAAGAACAGCTGTACTGTGTCATGCTGACACAACTTGCTCTTCTAGAACTCTGAGAATCCCTAGTCATATTTATTGACCAGAATAAGTGGTTATGTGGATAACTCAGTAACAATGGTTTTGTGGCTTGCTGAGGCTCAGCCTTGTTTGGAATTAGTAGAATGCTACTAATCTGTCAAAAGATATCATGCAGCGACTAAAGTTTCATTTCATGGCATTTTCTGTAGTGTTATATAAATTCTCAGAGATGGAAGAAGCAGAAATTATCCCATCTGCCCACACTTGAGATGTGTGGGAGCTAATGAAAGGACACACATATCTATTAGAGGATTCAGAAATAAGCCATAGAAAACATGGTCATATTATAGAATGTGTCCTGGGATTACATTGGTTTTTCGTTTGTCTTTTTACAAATGTAGCCTCATCACAGAGCAAATTTTTGAAGTAGAGATGATGTTTTTGTGTTACATAGGAAGAAAACCACCGTGGGAACTCAACTTTATTGTCCACAAAATCAAAGCAATAAAATTCAGAAAGTGTTTTCTTTTCTTGAGTTGTTAAAATTCATAACTTCAAAAAGCACATTTTTTATTTTTCTTCCTTCAGAGTTCACCAAGCAAGACAGACTGTGCTGGGCCATTACTATTCTCATCAGTTTAGATTTATCTGACGCATACACCCAAGCGAACATCTGGACAGTTAGTGAATACATTTCATTGAAGGTCCTTGTGGCATGTCCCCAACACCCCTTTGGAAAACAATGTAAATAGGAAGACAACATGCAGCTTAAGAGAAATATTTTTTAAAATAAAAATTGCTAGAAACAGGATTATTGAGAAATTTTATTACATATAGTAAATGTATAAGTAGGATCATAAAGCACCCTAAGGATATAAAATGTCCTGACTATTTGGGCTTTATCTTGCAGCCAGGAAGACAGTGAACTTCAACCCATTTGTGACGTCCAAGGCAACTAGCTGTAACCATAGTGTCTAGTGCTTCTCAGGCCCCAGAGGATATTTTCTACCCTTGATAAGTATTTCATAGAGACGTTCGAGCCAGGTGCTTTATGTAGTAGGATTGGTGATTCAGTGTGTGGCATTTAACAGTGTGAATCAGAATTAAATGGATGTCTCACTGTTATAGTTGGGGAGCTAATGGAAGGGCCACCTCTCAGATGAGTCATTGAACACAGATCCTGCTCCAGGCTACTTGCTAAAGCTTGTGCAATCATTTTTCCAAGCAGCTAAGATGATAACCTTGATGTTCTGCCCTTTCTGAGTTCAGTTGATCAAGCTTCTCATCTCTGTGTCCCCCAAAATAGATCTGAGCTAAAAACCACCCGTTGTCATCATCCATTATCCCTTCCTGCTTTTGTGTTGTGCCTCTATTCATTGCATGCAAAAAAAAATGCAATTACAGTACTTTAACTCTTAATGCACTCTGTCATGAGTAAACTGCCCTTGTATTTATAACCCCACTTTACTCCAAAAATATTTGAGGAAGCTTATAAAAGACACATGCATTCTACAACTATCCAAGCAAGGACAAATGAATGTGATTATAAGCTATGTTAGGTTAAGAATGAATTTATAGGCTAAAGATAGCTCTCAAAACTGAATCTCTTTGAACTTCCTGATGTATCCCTTTGCTTGCTTTTTAAAGGTCAGTGTGTGGTTTAGTATTTTCCATGTTAGAATATAAACTGATGAAGAGGGCGAGGACCATTATCAAATATAATTCATCAGCCAGTTTAAAAGTTTGTTATTATTACTATTATGATGATGATGTTGATTATCATTATAATCAGAGTGGAAAATGAGAGCAGGTAAGCAGGGTAAGTCATCAAAGAACAGAGAAACAGCCATTTATCTTTGTTCTCAACTAGGTCACTGGTCAGCAGGGTGAAATGAGTCATACACTCGAGTGGTCTCTTACTACGAAAACGTAAGAGAACTAGTGTCAATTAAATCACAGTAGTGTTATGAGTATGGGAAAATATAGCTCTTAGTACATCTATGACCTGATACTCCTCTGAGGAATTGTTAAAGAGAGGTAGGAGTAAATTTTTAGCAGGCTACTCCATGGCTATCACAAGATAGCAATCTCAGAGGAAGCCTCTATGAGAAGAGTACCCAAAGCCATGTTCAATATGCCACAACTGCTGTCTTCTTAACTTCTTTACAGGTGGATTCCAATATAATCTTACAATTAAAAGAGAAAAATAATAAAGCTGGGGGTGTAGGCCAGTTGGTAGAGTTCTTGCCTAGAATGCACAAAACCTGGTTCATAAAATTGGCCATGGTGATATGTGTCTTTAAACTCAGCACTTGGAGGTGGAGATGGGAGTTTAAAGGCACTGTTGACTATGTAGTGAATTTGAAGCAAGCTGGTTATATGAAACCCTGTACCAAAGAAAGAAGACAGACAGACAGAGAAAAGTAAAAAAGTAAAAGGAAGAAAGCACTGAATAAATTTAGAAACTGGAAAGAAAGACGGAGTGAGAATAATTGGCTGACTTTATGGCCTCTTAAATAAGAAATTGGGAATTGAATGTAGGACCTTAATCTCAGGCCTCTTTCAATTGATTTCATTATGTGAGTTTTATACCTGTATAGAGTGAATTCAGTTACTCTTTTTCACACACCTCTTATCTTTTTTCCATCTCTACCATACACACAGACACAGACATACAGATAGGCAGGCAGACAACACACACACACACACACACACACACACACATACACACACACACACACACACACACACACACACAGAGCCCCATCTCTATCAGCCATGTTCCTAGAGCTATGATTTTGGTTTTATTTTGTGAGTCATTTATTTTAAGCAGGCAATCTGCAGCTTAGCTTGCAGCTACCCTTTGGAACTTGGTAGGGTCATCAGTGCTTATACTACTGGAGACAATGATTCCTCTCTTCCCTAAATCTTCCAGTAGTAAATAGCTCTGCAGTTAGTTATAGGGTCCTCTGAGCCCCTCCTGTGCCCATGTTGGATTGTTGATAGGCTCATTCTTATGCCAACACAGTGCGATTACCAGCAGCGGCTGTGAGTTCACGATTGCAAAGGCCGTGTCTTGCCAATGAGATGGCAGTTCATTTTGGAGCTCTTCTCGCTGTCAGCTAGCTCTTAAATTGATTCTGATGGCTCTTGTGTAGTATCCCTTTAGCTTTAGAAGGAATGATGTAAATGTCTTGCCAGCCATCACTTATTCTCAGCACCCTGTGAAGCCATGAGTCTCTTTATTTACTGCTGTTCACTGGAAACAGAGGCTTATCTGATCAAGGGAAGAAGCAGCATTTGTCTACGGGTATAAACATAAATATTTAGAAGGCAGTTTGATAGTATGTTAATTTAACTAAACCATATTGTTCAGTTACCCCAGGGTATATGATACTATTACCATGGATTTTTGACTAGGTTTACCGAACTAGGCTGATTCCCTCCTGGTAGTTAGTCTCAGATCAAGTTGGAGACCAACTGATGATCCCCGTAACAGTAGGGACACTGTCACACAAGTGGATATACCTTGTCTGGCAGGATGATCCTGTAGATCATGGGATTCACAGCTACCTCAGGCTACTGATGTCCATTTCCTCTTACCAGCCTGAATATCACATTCTGGAGGTATGAAAACTAGCTATCAGAGAGGAAACTTCAAACTCCGTTCCAGCTCCATTTCTTAATCATCTGAATAGTGTGTGTGGTTTCTTCAATAGTAGGGTCTTATCATATAGTTCTTGTAAACAACTAAAGAATAGCAAGAACTTGTATTGTTTTGGGAGGCTCCACAGCCTTGTTGACAAAAAATCATAAGGAAGTGTAGTATTTTGAATAAAAAATGTCTCCTATTGGCTCGTGTATTAGAACTCAAGGTCTCGTTTTTCCTATTAAATTCTTCTTATTTTAATTGTTTGAATAGGGATGTGCTATCCATTTCTTCCCATTGCCCTTTCTCACTTCCCTCTCTCTTCTGCCCTCCCTCTCTAACTATAGAAACTCTAAATTGAACGTACACTGTTAGAAATTCAAAGTTAGGATTCACATCTGAACATGGACATGCAATGCTTGAATTTTTTTCTTTCATCCACTTATCTGCAAATTTCATTTTTCTTTACAACTGAGTAAAATTCATTCACCAGTAAATAGGCAATTAAGTTGATTCCATTGTCTAGCTATTATGGGTAGATTAACAATAAACATGGATGAGCAAGTTTCTCCATAGTAGGATATAGAGTAACCCAAATATAAGCTAAGGAATGGGATAGTTGGGTCATATGATAGCTATAGTCCCAGTTTCTGTTAAAATAATCTTTTTTTTTCATTTTACACATCAATCCCAGATCTCTCTGCTTCCCCTTCTCCCACTCCTTCACCTCCCTATCTCCTCACCCCTGATCCACTTCTCCTAGAGGGTAACACTTCCCACGGGAAGGCAACAAAGTCTGTTACATCTCTTTGAGGCAGAACCAAGGCCCTCCCACCTATATATCTAGGCTGAGCAAGATATCCCTCCAAAGAGAATGGACTCCAAAAAGCCAGTTCAAGCACTAGGGATAAATCCTGGTCTCACTGCCAGTAGCCCTACAGACTGCTGAAGCCACACAACTGTCACGTTCAGAGGGCCTAGTTTGGTCCTATGCACGTTCCCCAGCTGTCAGTACAGAGTCAATGAGCTTCCACTAGCTCAGGTCAGCTATTTCTGTGGATTTCCCCATCATGGTCTTGACCCCTCTGCTCATATTAACACTTCTCCCTCTTTTGTAGAAGCTTGGCCCAGTGCTAGCTGTGGATTTCTGTATCTGCTCCCATCAGTTGCTGGATGGAGGTTCTATGATGACAATTAAGACAATTATCAATCTGATTACAGGCACTTGCTCCACTATTGCTTAGGTTTTTAGCTGGGATTCCGTGTGGATTCCTGGGAATTTCCCTAGTGTCAGGTTTCTCACTAGCCTCATAATGGCTTCTTCAATCAAGGTATCTCTTTCCTTGCTCTGTCTCTCTGTTTCCCCCCCTTCTTGACTATCCCATTCCCTTATGTTTTCCACCCCTTCTCTATCTTCCCTCTTCCCTTTCCCTTCTCCCCCACCCCCACACTCCCACTTTTCTCAGGAGATCTTGTCTACTTCTTCTCAGGGGGATCCCTGTATGTCTCTGCTAGGGTACTTCTTGTTACCTAGCTTCTCTGGGGTTGTGGATTATAGGCTGGGTGTCCTTTGCTTTATGTCTAATATCCACTTATGAGTGAGTACAAAAAGAAGCAGCCTCACCCAGAAGGAGTAGACAACAGGAAATAATCAAATTGAGAGCTAAAATAAATAAAATAGAAACAAAGAGCTAATGAAACAAGGAGTTGGTTCTTCAAGAAAATCAACAAGATAGACAAACCCTTATCCAAACTAACCAAAAGGCAGAGAGAGAACTGTTTTTGTCTTTGTGGGTCTAGGTTACCTCACTCAGGATGGTTTTTTTTCTAATTCTATCCTTTTTCCTGCAAATTTCAAGATATCATTGCTTTTTACTGTTGAGTAGTACTCCATCATGTAAATGTACCACATTTTCTTTATCCATTATTTGGTTGAGGGACATCTACATTTTTTCTAGGTTCTGGCTATTACAAATAATTCTATGAGCACAGCTGAGCAAATGTCCTTGTGGTATGAGTATGTATCTTTTGGGCACATGCCCAAGAGTGATATTCCTGGGTCTGGCGGTAGATTGAGTCTTACTTTTCTGAGAAACTGCCATACTGAGTTTCAAAGTATCTGTACAAGTTTGCACATTCACTAGCAATGGAGGAATGTTCCCCTTACTACTCATCTTCTCCAGAATAAGCTATCATTGAGGTTTTTTTTTTTTTATCTTAGCCATTCTGACTGGTATAAGATGGTATCTCAGAGCCATTTTGATTTGCATTTCCCTGATGACTAATAATGTTGAGCAATTCCTTAAGTGTCTTTCAGCCCTTTGAGATTCTTCTGTTGAGATTTCTCTTTTTAGATCAATGCCCATTTTTAAGTTGAATTATTTGGTATTTTGATGTCTACTTTCTTGCGTTCTTTATATATTTGGAGGTCAATCCTCTGTCCGATGTGGGGTTGGTAAAGACCTTTTCCCATTTTGTAGGCTGCCATTTTGTTGACTGTGTTCTTTACCTTACAGAAGCATTTCAATTTCATTTATTAATTGTTTCCCTCAGGGTCTGTGCCACTGGTGTTGTATTAACAAGTGGTCTCCTGTGTCAATGTGTTCAAGGCTACTTTCTCTTCTATGAGGTTCAGTGTGGCTGGATTTATGTTGAGACCTTTGATCTAGTTGGACTTGAGTTTTGTACATGGGGATAGATATGGATTTATTTGCATTCTCCTACATGTTGGCATCCAGTTATGCCAGAAGTATTTGTTGAAGATGCTTTCTTTTTTCAATTGTATAATTTTAGCTTCTTTGTCAAAAATCAGGTGTTCATAGGTGTGTGACTTAATGTCAGGATCTTCAATTTGATTCCATTGGTCCACTTGTCTGCTTTTATGCCAATACCAACTGTTTTCATTACTATAGCTCTATAGTAGATCTTGAACTCAGGGATAGTGATGCCTCCAGAAGTTCATGTCTTATATGGGATTGTTTTGGATATCTTAGATTTTTAGTTTTTCCATATGAATTTGAGTATTATTCTTTCAAGGTCTATGGAGAATTGTGTTTGGATTTTGATGAGGACTGCATTGAATCTATAGATTGATTTTGGTAAGATTGCTATTTTTATCATGTTGATCCTACCTATCCAAGGCCATTGGAAAGTTTTCCATTTTCTGATATCTTCCTCAATTTCTTTCTTCAAAGCCTTAAAGTTATTTTTGTACAGGCCTTTTACTTCTTTGGTTAGTGTTACCCCAAGATATTTTATGTTATTTGTGGCTGTTGAAAAGGGTGCTGTTTCTCTGATTTCTTTCTCAACCCTATTATCATTTGTATATAGGAGAGCTACTGATTTTTTTTCAGTTGATATTGTATCCTGCCACATTACTGAAGGTGTTTATTAGCTGTAGGAGTTCCCTGGTAGAATTTTTGGGTTCAATTATGTATACTATCATATCATCTGTACATAGCAAAAGTTAGACTTCCTCCTTTCCAATTTATTTCCTTTGATCTCTTTTTGTTGTCTCATTGCTCTAGCTAGCACTTAGAGTACTCTATTGGATAGATATGGAGAAATTGGACAGCCTTGTCTTGTTCCTGATTTTAGTAGAATTGCTTTGAGTTTTTCCGCATTTGATTAGATGTTGGCTGTTGACTTGCTGTATATTGCTTTTACCATGTTTAGATGTTTCTTGTATCCCTGATCTCTCTAAGACCTTTATCAAGAAGGAGTGTTGGATTTTGTCAAAGACTTTTTCAACATCTAATGAGATGATCGTATCCCTTTTTTCTCTCATTTTTTATATGGTGGATTACATTGACAGTAATGCATATGCCGAACCATCCCTGCATCTCTGGAATGATGCCAACTTGATCATGGGAAATGATTTTTTTTATGTGTTCTTCGATTTTATGTATTTTATTGAGTATTTTTGCATCAATGTTCATGAGTGAGGTTGACTTGTAATTATTTTTCTTTGTTGCATCTTTTGTTTGGATATCAAGGTAACTATAGCCTTGTAAAAAGAGTTTGTCAGTGTTCCTTCTGTTTCCATTGTGTGGAACAATTTAAGGAGTATAGGCATTAGCTCTTCTTTGATATTCTGGTAGAATTCTGCACTGAAATGATCTGGCACTGGGCTTTTTTGGTTGGGAGACTTTTGATGACTGCTTCTATTTCCTTAGGGGTTACAGGTATACTCAAGTTTTTTATCTGGTCTTTTTTAATTTTAGTATATAGTACCTATGCAGAAAATTGTCCATTTCTTTTAAATTTTCCAGTTTTGTGGAGTACAGGTTTTTGAGTAGGACTTAATAATTCTTTGGATTTCCTCAGTGTCTGTTGTTATATCCCCCTTTTCATTTCTGATTTTGTTAGTTTGGATATTCTCGTTCTGCCTTTTGGTTAGTTTGGATAAGGGTTTGTCTATCTTGTTGATTTTCTTGAAGCATCAACTCCTTGTTTCATTAGTTCTTTGTATTGTTCTCTTTGTTTCTATTTTATTTATTTTAGTTCTCAATTTGATTATTTTCTGTTGACTACTCCTTGTGAGTGAGTCTGCTTCTTTTTTTCTAAAGCTTTCAGGTGTGCTGTTAAGTCACTAGTGTGAGATTTCTCCACTTACTTTGTGTAGTCACTTAGTGCTATGAACTTTCCTCTTAGTACTGTTTCATTGTGTCCCATAAGTTTGGGTGTTTTGTGATTCATTTTCATTGAATTCTAGGAAGTCTTTTATTTCTTTCTTTATTTCTTTTGTGACCCAGGGGAGATTCACTTGAACATTTTTTTTTCTTAGAAATAGCCACATTGGTTTCCATAGTGGTTAAACAAGTTTGCACTCCCATCAACAGTAGATAAAAATTCTTCTTTCCTCCCAACCTCTCCAGAAATGTTCTCATCCTGGACTGGACTCCATATGTTACAGTACTGACAAGCCAGGCAAGATTTGTCCAGCGATTCTATACTAGAATAAATGGAGAGAAATAACCACTTTTTTTTTTAAAATTGTATTTGAGGCTTGTGCCACAGGATGAAGTTCATGCCCTTCCCCCATTCATGATAGAACTTGGAGTGGCCTGATCTTGTGCAGGTCTTCTTTAGGCAACCACAGTCACCATGGAGCTCATGAGTGCAGCGGCTGTGTCATGAACATAAGATAATATTTTGCAACAGTTTTCTCTAATCTTTCAATATCACAAACGTTTTGCTCTTCTATGTTCTTTCCTGGGCATCCAGGGTAGGGGATTTGATGTAACATTTATGATCGAACATTCCACAGTCACTTATTTGCAGCAGCTTGACCAGTTGTGAGTCTCTGGAATAGCTACTGTCCTCTAGGAAAAGAAGCTTCTCTATGTATAAGATATATAAGTAGAAGGCAGTTTGATAATATGAAAAGTAACAGTAGCAGTAGTAGGGTTATCATCTAAGGCCTAGAATATCCATAACTATAGTTTTTTGGTCTGTCTTATAGTACCAGGTATGAGTACAGTCTTGTAGCACAACCTACAAATCCAGTCAGAAAGTTATTGGGGTTATTTCCACCACATTCATTTCACTATTTCTGCAGCATGCATATCATCTCAGGTTGGTAATTATTATTGCTTTTGAAAGTTCACATCTGGGTTATACTATTGATGACTTTTCTCCTCAAGTAGGGCTACTGATTTGTGTATATTAATTTGTATCCTACTATTTTTCTGAAAGTATTCCTTAGTTATAGGATTTTTGTGTTGAAATATTTGGTGTCTCTTGTACAGTATTGTTTGTGAATAGGTATATATTAAATTCTTTTCAAGTGTATTACTTTTATGTCTCTTATCTGGCTCTAGGTAATACCTGAAGGAAAACTTTCAATAGAAGTGAGACACTGATGTATATTATAATGTCTCTTTGTCTCTAATTTTACTAATTTGAGTCCCTTCTTTATTTTACTTAATTCAACTAAGAGTTTGTCAATGTCATTTATCTTTTTAAAGAACCAATCCATCATTTTATTGATTATTTTTGTTTCCCTTTCATTGATTTCTGCTGTGTTTTTTTTCTTTTTTTTCTTCTTTTGGATTTGATTTTTCTACAGTTTTTTAACTCTTGATATTCATCATTAAGTTGTTTATTTTGCTGTATTTTTATTGTTATTTTTTAAGGTAAGTACTTAGAACTGTAATTTTTTTCTTAAGATTGCTTTCACTGTATTTCATAGGGTTTGGCATGCTGTGTTTTTATTTTCATTTAATACCAGAATTTTGTGATTTCCACCTTGATTTCTTCAATGACTCATTCAACATAGTATTATTTAATTTCCATTGGATTGTGCATTTTCTGGTGTTCCCTTGGTATTGATTTCAAATTTTGTTCCATTGTGGTCAGATAGAATACATGGAGTTGTTTCAATTTCTCTCAATTTGTTGAGATTTGTTTTGTATCCTAACAGGTCATCTATTTTAGAGAAACTTCCATGCCCTACAGAGAATGTATATTCTGAATTGTCAGAGTGTAATATTATTTCGATGTCTGTAATGTCCATTTGGCCTATGGTTTTATTTAGTTCTTATGCTTTATTATTTATTCATGTCTCGATACCCTTCCCATTTGTGAAACTTGGATATTAAATTTGCCTACTATTACTGTGTTAAAGTTGATCTGTGACTTAATGCCTATCAGTGTTTGTTTTATAAAACTGGTTCACAGAAATTTATTGCATATGTATTGAAAATTTAATGTCCTCTTGATAAATTACTCCCTTGGCCAGGATGGAATAATCTTCTTTATCTCTTTTGACTAGTTTTGACCTGAAGTCTATTTTGTAAGATATTTGAATCATGATGCTTGCTTGTTTTCTGGTCTCATTTGTTTGGCTAAGGCAGTATCTATACTTGAAGGTGAGATGTGTTTCTTGTAGACACCCAGATATGGATCCTGCTTCCCTATACAATTGGCTGTTTCTTTGTATTAAGTGAAGTGAAACATGTCCCCCAGCAATGCTGAAGTATGTATGGGTAGCCTGTTTATATTGGATTTCATGGTCTGAGTTGATGAGAATAGTAACAATTAGAATATTTGAAAGATGTGTATTTATTGCTTTTTTGTTGATTTTATGCTGTTTGTTTTCATAGCACTACTTCATAATCATTATACTGTCATTATTTATTCTTTCCCTAATGCCTCTTGGGTATGATTATCTTTTTCAGTCCAAAGTATTCCTTCTAGTATTCTTTGTAGGATTAATTTGGTAGCCATAAATTTCTGTAGACTATTTTCCCCCATTGGGTGTTTTTTCTTTCTCCTTCAATTATGTTTTACTGGATAAGCTAGTCTGGGTTCACATCTGTGTTCTTCATAACTTGTAGTACATTGCTCCAAGCTCTTCTTGTTTTTAAAGCTTTTATTGAGAAACCAACTGTTCTTCTGATGGGCCTGCTTTTGTATGAGACACTTGCCTTTTCTCTAGGGGCTTTCAATATCCTACTTTAGGGTTTTTGCTAAAATATATTACAGGGAGTTTTCTTTTGTTTCTGTCCATTTATTGTTCTGTGTACCTGTTCAAGGATTTGTACAGTTTGTTTCTATGATTTTATTGAAGGTACATTCTATGTCTTTGATGTGGAATTCTTCTCCTTCTATTCCCATAGTTCAAAGATTTTCTATTTTCATTTATCCTGGAGTTCTGCATAATCTGTTCATCAATGTATTGCATTTATTATTTGCTTTTACTTTTGCCGTTTATAAGTGCTATTAAACATGGTCACATTCTTCTACCATGTCTTCAGGTCCCGATTCTCTCTTTTATGTGATTCATTATGCTGGCAAAGCTTTCCACATAGTTTGGTTTTTTTTTCTTTTTTTCTTTAGATGTTTTGAAAATTTCATTTCCAGTTTCATTCCAGTTTGGGTTTTCTTCAGTATTTCTATGTCTTTAGTGAATTATTTTCATGTCGTGAATTGTTGTCACTATTTTATTCATCAGTTTTCTTGAATTCAATCAGAAGTTACATGCTTTCCTATTTAAATTCATTCAGGTGTTTGTTCATGTCCTCTTTAAATTCTTTGACCACTTTTAACATGCTTAGGATTTTTCTTGTGAAATATGCTTCTTGAGTTTCATGTAAAGTGTTTTCAACGTGAAAAGTTGCTATAAGTTTGGCGATCTTTGCGGGGGCATATTTTCTTGTTTTTCATATTGCCTGTGTTTTCATAATGAGACTTGGATATCTGGAGTTAGGTTGTTGGTGTGTCTTTTGATATGAGATTTTAGTCCTCTAAATCAGAGTCCTGAGGTGGGGTGTTGATGTAAGATTCCACTCTGTATGCTGTGAATACCATTGGTTAATAAAGAAACTGCTTTGAGCCTATAGCAGAGCAGGGCAGGGAAAACTAAATTCAATGCTGGGAGAAAGAAGGTGGAGTAAGAGAGATACCATGTAGCCCTGCTGGAGATAGACCCCGGAACTTTATCCAGTAAGCTACAACCTCGTGGTGATACACAGATTAGTAGAGTTGGGTTAAGTTAATATGTAAGAACTAGCCGATAAGAAGTTAGAGCTAATAGGCCAAGCAGTGATTTAATTAATACAATTTCTGTGTGGTTATTTTGGGTTTGAGAAGCCAGAATGGGCAAGTGGCCTCCTACTATAGGGTGTCAGGGTCGTCAGTTTGCGAAAGTCATGAGACCATGGAGCTGAGGAGAGAAACTTCCAGGAGCTACTGAGAAGAATGCATATTCTATAATGTTGTAAGGGGTGTGGGCCATGTTCCTGGTTCCCGACTAGCTTAACCTCTGAAATAATTACACAGAAACTGTATTAATTTAAAACACTGCCTGGCCCATTAGTTCTAGCCTCTTATTGGCTAACTCTCACGTCTTGATTCAACCCATTTCTAATAATCTGTATGTCACCACGAGGTTGTGGCTTACCGGGAAAGATTCAGCATGTCTGACCTTGCAGCTTCATGGCAGCTGCTGTCTGGCTTCTTCCCAGCATTCTGTTCTCTTTCCCCCACCTATCTAAGTCCTGTCCTATCAAAAGGCCAAAGCATCTTCTTTATTTAGCCAATGAAAGCAACACAAATGCAGAAGGACCTCCTATACCACTATAGTGTCAGAGTGGACTATTTCTCAGCTGTCCATAAGATCCATTTAATGTATGGTTTATTTAATTTTGATATTTTACTGTTTACCTATTGTCTGGCTGACTTTCCCATCAATGGAAGTTGTTATTGATGTTGCCTATTATTACTGTGTTGAAGTGATTCCATAGAGTATATCACTGTACAAGTGCCAAGAAACAGTGATGAAGAAGAGAGGTTGGCTGGGTAGCTAGAGGAAGTCCCAAGGGTGCAGAGCTGAAAGGAGCAGATCTCCTACTAAGGGCTGTGTGCTAAAATGTGTCTCAAATGTGGGTGGTGGGTGATCAATTTGGGAGGGTCCCCAGAGGATGGGGCCAGGAGAAAGTGTTCTCTAAATTTGTCTGCCCATGGTCTGAGTGTCCCGATAGAGTCTGAGGTAGGATGAATGGAGCAGAGGTTTAGTTTGTATAGGCTCTCTTTCACAGGGTGGACTGTGTGGGCTGGTTCCATACACAGCATACAGTGTTTTCAAATGGAGTATCAGTAGCTTGAGGTACCAGGAATGTTTGGTGGGTGATGTGGGATGCCCTTCTGTATATGTGTTGCATTTATTGTTTAATGAATAAAGTTGTTTCAGCCTATGACAGGGCAGAATATAGCCAGGCTGGAAAAATATAGAGAGAGAATAGGAGGTCTCAGAGAGATGCCATGTAGCTGCCAAAGGAGTCAGATGCTGGTACTTTACTTGGTAAGCAACAACCTTGTGAAGATACACAGAATAATAGAAATGGGCTAATTTAAGATGTAGGAGTTAGTTAATAAGAAGTCTGAGCTAATAGGCCAAACAGTATTGTAATTAATATAGCTTCTATATGATTATTTGGGTCAGGGCAGCCAGGAACAAAAGAACAATCTCCTTTTACAAGTGGGCACCCTAAGGATGAGGAAAAAGTAAAGTCTTTCCAGAAGACAGGTCAACAAAGGGACCTAGGAGAGGTTTATGGAAAGCTAGATGGCCTAGGGATAATGAAGGAACATGACTTACTGTGAGAAAGGTGTGGAAGAGCAGGATAGGGTGAATGGAGTGTATACAAGGAAGAAATGTAGCCTCTAATGCAGTGAGGTCAGCTTTAGGTACTAAGGAAGTCAGAGCACTGAGTTGGGCCCATTTTTATTTTTTCTTAAACTTAATTATCGTAACTGAGATTGTTGGGCTTCAGGGAGTTTTAATCAAATCTATCTCTGTTTTGTTTTATGAAGCAAATTTTAAAAATAGACCAAAAAGTTCAACAGAGATATATTATTAATTTTTACTATAGTAATTATTTATTACTATAAATGCTGATTTGAAGAGGTCAGAAATATATAGGCACACAGAATTTCCATCATTTCCCCATGGTAGTTAGATATGTCCCACCTGAAAGATCATTTGAATCTACAAAGGAGACCAACTCAGATTTGTTGCTTCATGTCCCTGCTATATTACAGACACAGAGAAACACAGACGTGTCCACGCCCATCTCTGGAATTTCAGCTGAGCTTAAGTCAAGTGTGCATTCTTTGTGGAAGAAAAAATTCTAGACCCTATGGCTTCTTAAGGAATCAAAACCTCAAATAAGCAAAGGCAGGGACTGTACCATTGGCACTCTTACAGATCAGTCCCAGTAAGTCAAACTTCTGTGGGATAAGAGGAGAGATGAATGCCCACAGCTGTACTTCCCCATACACACCCTTGCCTTGGCTCCTCTGGTAGAGCTAGGATTGACAAATATGAGAATAGAAAAATGACACCCAAAATGTAGTCCTAACTACTTATAGTAATTGACTCATTGTACAGTAGAAGTACTATAGATATTCAGTGAATGGTTACTAAAGAATATGTATTGGTCATGTTCCATCCATCCACAAGTGAAACTCTCCATATTTAACCCCCTCCCAGAAGAATTACAGGGAAGGGTTTATTCTTCTCAATTTTGACCTGGAATTTTATCATCCAAACCCCACTTTTTGTAGGACTTTCAGGCATTGACTAAGCTGGAAATTGTCATAATATTAAATGGGTTATATTACATCAAACATAGATAAAAATTGGGAACTTGTGAAAAGAAGAAAGAAGTGGTAGAAGGGCAAGGAAAAGAAGGCACATGATTTGAGTTAGTAGATACAAACTCTTTTCCTCACATACATTGTCTAGTCCTTCAGTGAGGTCTCAAAAGTCATGCTGCTTAGTTTTGATCAACTTGACACAAACTAGGGTCAGTAGAGAAACTGCTATCAGAAAATCATGCTGTAAGCAAGTCTGTGAAGAGTTTTTAAGATTGATGATGAATATGAGTGGATCCATTGTAGTGTATGTGGTGCCATTCCTACCTAGGTGATCTTTAATTGTATAGAAAGTAAGCAAGTCACTAAGCAGCTTTCCTCCATGGTTTTGGTTCAGCTCCTGCCTCTAGGTTCCTGCTCTCTTGAGTCCTGTCTTGAATTCCTTCAAAGATAGATTATAACACATAAGGTAAAAAAAACCCTTAGTGTTCTAAGCTGCTTTTGGTCATGATATTTATCACAATAGAAAGCAATCTAGACAGCAGCTATGAGTAAAATTGGATTATAGAGGGATTCTGAATGCTTAAGGCATCCTTTTTGGTAGATAAACAAAGACTCTATGGATTCTTCCAATGCTGAATTTTCCAACAGGTTGTTGATATAACTACCTTACACAGAATTTGGTTATTACTCAGTGGTCCAGATAATACAGCGTTCCTTCAAAAATAAAATAATAAGTCAGCAAAGTTGCCAGAATTTACATTATAAAATGTGGCATTTTCATCCTTGAAGCATGAATAGAAATGGAATAATACTCAAACTTTTTATCAATTTTCACAAGTTATAATGGATATTTCAATTATTTTGTGTAAATTACATTACCAATTCTAAAAGTTGCATAAATTTTTTACATTTCTGGAAGCAAAAGTGTTATAATTTGACTTGCAAATATGTTTAGCAAACGAAACAAGCTTCAGAAGTTGACAAAAAAATGGGTATAGCATGTATACAAATATAAAGCATTATTTAACATACTAGAATAGTTAAAACCTCAGTGAAGGTGAAAGATTTATGCATGCAAGAAAAATACCACTTTAGCTGCTATTGTTTGCAAACTCTGAAGCTTCACACACAGAAATACCTTTTCCTTTCCATTTGTATTGTTGCCAGCTTCAAATGCCTGCAAACATCCATCCTTCATTATGACCTCCATTTTTCCCTGCTATACAAACTCAATCTCTTCTTGGCCTCTTAAAATACTCTCCTATAGTGCCTATAAGGTGGCTTAGTGAGTCAAAGGCTTGTTGGGATCTGACAACTCAAGTTCCATCCCCAAACCAATGTTATGATAGAAGGAATAAACTGACTCTAAAGGTTGTCTTCTGATCTCCACACCCCACATACATCATACAGGTACACAGAATAATAAGCATGCATTCACTCCCACACAATAATCCACATTGCCCCTGCCCCAACTGAGTCATAATGACTAAATATGCTATCAAATATTGTGTTTTCTGAGTCATTATATTATTTAGAATCTCCTTTTAATGACCTCTGTATGTGATGCTTTGCTTGTAAGACTACATTTTCAACATATTCTCTTTATCCAGAACCTGGCAGATCTCTCAGTCTTGTATGTGGCTATTGTTGTTTCAGAGGAATTTTATTTTCTTGACTAATAAGCACCTTAGGTTTTCTGGTGGTAACTTGAGGAAGTCTTATTTTATTCTTGATATTCATCAGTAAACTAAGGGGGTTTTAGTGTTGAGTGTTCAGCATTGTTTGTTGCCTGGATTTGAACACATTCTTTTATTTTTAGTTATTTTGTCCTCCATCTCAGAGAAATTTTCTGGCTTTATATTCTTTGCATGTTTTGGGATTCATAGTTGAGCTTTGTTCATTAGGTAAGCTAATTATTCTGTCTGGTTATCTTAATGATTCCCCCTTTCCTCACTCCCTTGTTCCCATCCTTTCTTCTTTCCTTCATCCTCCTTTCCTCCCTTTTTTCTTTCTCTTCTTCTCTTGGTATGTTTTCTTCATTCTCTGTATTTTCTTTGAATAAAATAAACAACTTAGAGTAGCAACTTAATTTTTTAGATATGTATTTTTCCTTTCCAGAATTCATTTATGTGTTCCATAGTATTCTTGCTTCAGACTTCAATTTGGCTTAATGTTGAAACTCTGATTTTATATCCTTTCATTTTTTTGTTTATACATGTATTTTCTTGACTTATATTGTGGTATATTTATACATGTGAAGATATAGTTGGTTGCTATGATTGGTGTAATAAAAAGCTGAAGGGCCAATAGCTAGGCAGGAGAGGTAGGCAAGACTTCCAGGCAGAAAGAGAATGTGGGGAGGAAGAAAGGCAGAGTTACTAGAAGATATAGAGGAAACAGGATGGGCAGTACAGAGTAAAGGTAGCCAAGCCACATAAAAGAACTTAGATTATAAGACAGGGGTTAATTTAAGTTATAAGAACTGGTTAGGAACAAGCATAAGCTAAAGCTGAATTTTCATAATTAATATTGAGTCTCTGTGTCATTATCTGTGAGCTTGCAGTTCAAAGAAAAATCTGTCCACATACTTTTGTCTGTTTTCCATTAAATTTTACTCATCAGCTACCCTATAATGTGATTAAACTGTTGGTATTCGGATTCTTTCAATTTTGTTAATACAGAAAGTCCCAACTTGGAATATTTTAAAGTTATGATGGCAAAAAAGTACACTTAGCAAAAACTGAGACTTAGAATTTTGGTCTTTGCCTAGGCTAGCCATGTGTGATATGGTGGGCTGAATGGATATTTAGGAGTCAGTGTCATTCAGCTGTATTTTCCAGTTGCCTCCATGTATGAGAGTGAATTAAGACTTGTATATCAGATTATAATATTCATCTATGGTGTCTGGTTTGTTAGATGTACTCAGTGTAGTTTCAACTCAAGAAATGATTAACTCAAGGTAGTTTTATTGAGACATAGGCCAACTGTGATAGCGGAGCTTGCCGTGACATATTTGATACAAATGATCTCACTTACTAATTTTCTTCATCAAATGCTTTGAGTCTTTCTTCTATTCATTTTCTGTCATGGTAAATGTAAGTTAGTGTTCCTTCTCCTTTAGGCAGCAGATTGAGTGTGGGAAACTAAAGAGAGCAAAGATGGGGTGTGTTGAACACCTCACATCATGGTCTCCTATAAAGTGTAAGGCTTGCCCATCATTCTTGTTTAGTTTATTGTCTATTCATGGTGAAAGCCCTGTGTACTGAACTGCCTCAATTATAGAATTTCATTGACCACATTTTCCCTTCCTGTTTCTTTCCCCAGAATTTTCCAGCTACTAAAAGAATAAAAGTACAAGTAATTTGCTCCTTCAAAGTTTATTCCTGTTAGTTAGTGGTCACCAGTACATTGTTGACAGCATTATTGTGCCTAGAAAGCTGAAAAATTATTAGAAGCCAAGTAAGTTGCCTAACTGCTTTGTTTTATTCTAGAATCTTCTGTGAGTTCATCTTGACTTCTTTACTTGTGGGTGATTATTACTTTCAGCTGCACATTTTTTTTAATTTTGATTGTTATCAATAGTGACTTATTTTGAAAAAATTGTTTGGTCATGTGTGAATACAAAATGGAAAGTGGAAATTATGTAATATGGTATCTCTTATATTGCCTTTTTTACTCAAAATTCTTGCAGTTGAATTTTATTTATTATCCAGAAACTTATCTAAAGAAGTATTTGTGCTTAAATTTTTACTTGAAACTACCATTAGACAAGCCCTATAATTTATTGCCTGTTGAATAAAGTGGCTTTTCTCATTATTCCCTTTTACACTTGTGTTCCAGCTTTTTATATAAACTACATTTTCATATTCAAGGCATATTGCACAACTCTAAGTTCAGACTGACCACATGGTCTATTGCTTTGCCAATTTGTTCATAGACTCCCATTTTTGCTTTAAAAAATATATATATATATAATATATATATATGTATACACACATATATGTGTATATATTTGCTGCTGTCATATGCTGATTTCAGATTTCATATTGTGCTTGATGCTCTCATTATATTGTATTCACTGAGATCATGATAATTGGAATGTTGCATAGAGACAGGAGGTGGGTGAGGCTTTATTTAATTAAACAAAAATAATTATCTAAAAAATTCAATGAAAGGCTGGGGTGGGGAAAGGGCTAACTGAGGAAAGACCTTACATATAAGAGAAAAGGTGAGGCTTGAATCAAGAAGAAAAAAACAAGCAAAATTAATGACAGAAAGTTTATTTGTAATACTATGAATAAAAACAGGGGAAACAGGGCTTTTCTACTGAGTGGTTCTGAAGAAATGCCAAGATGGCATGATTTTCATTCCTCAGCTCATGCCTCTGGGTGGGTGCACAAGCCCTTGTGATGTACACCAGCTCTCTGTAGCAGGCACATGGGCAGGATGGGGACAGTCAGACCCCAAACTCTTCTGAAGTATCTCCACTTCTGCTTTCAACAAGCATCACTGAAGACCGCGAGGAAGGGGTAGAGAGGACACCTAGATCGTAAATAGTCTTCAATAGGGGGACAAAATTGATGGGACTGTGGCCTCTCTGTTGGTTGTGTTTTTCCAGTACTTTTGCCTGGTTTGTAGATGGTTTAACAGAGTTGGACAGGGGCTCAGCTGCTAAAGACTAGGCTCACTACCAAAAATATAAGAGGGCTCAACAGAAGTCACATTTTCCCTGTGGCATACTGATTGCATTTTCTACTGAGTCTTGTAGCTCTTGTTCTTGAGTGGGGAAAATCCCTTAAGAAAGTGCAAAGTTTTCTTGAGTGAACAGTAGGAGGACTCACTGCCTACTTTCTCAGCAGTGTCTTTGTCATCCCAGTGGCTCCTGGGTAGGGAGTGAATCAAGCTATGTCAGTACTGGCTGGGTGCAAATTGTCTTCATTTGAAGTTTTCTGCTTTGTACCGTTACCTGCCTACAGCAAAACAGGGCCCCTCCAGTAGAGAAGTCTTTTTAACCAAATATCAAACAAATTAACCTTTTAGTGTGTTCCTCGCAGCTGGGACAAGAAGGAGCACCCCAGTGACATCACTGATGGCAAAGGTTAGCCTAAAAGTAAAATGAAATCATCCGGCCAGGCAGGCCCTGCGGGAGAATCAAGGCTTGTAATTAGATTGAAGGCTCCTAGGAAACAGAGCCCTGTTGCAGGCGGAGCATTTGCAGAAGCTAATTGGAGTAAGCTTTTGCATCAGTGCTCCTGCTTCGCATCACTTACAGCCTTGAAAATAGCTATAATGATGTATGATGATTGAGTCACTCCCTAATTTTAGCTACCCAGGCTGAACATGAATTACATGACGAACATGTGCTTGACGTTGTCCTATCTCTCACTTGAGACTACTGGAAGACTCCAGGTCTGGAATGACTGACGGAGGGGTTGCTTTTCTGAGAGAGACAGAGCTTGGAGTGGACCATGCAAGCAGGTGCAGAGAAACTTGTCCATGAAGCAGCCAGCTTTGCTCTATTCTAATTCATGCTATTCCTTGTTTTCTTGTCTGGTTGTGTGTCTTCTGCCTTTCTCACTCACTTATTTTTCTTTGAAACACAGAATCTGTGATGAAGACGAGCAGTTGTTCTAAATGCTTTCTGTGGTAAATTAGGGAGAAAAAAATATCTGATTATTAGGCAAATAAGGTGAGCTCACCATCCGCTTGGCTATTGTGACTCAAGCCAGAAACAAACTGACTTGGGAGGCATGAGAAAGTGAGCAGGAACAGACCTTGTCTCGTTATTTGCTCCTCTGATCTTCTCGCCAGACCATCACCCCACCTTCCATTTACATAGTTCTCTCCTGGTCCTTCCCAGGATATACCAACCTGGTGAGTTTACATTTCTGGATGGTCTTTGGGTTTTTAAGTAGCTGTCAGCCTTCGAGTGCTAGCATAATGCTAAGATTAGTAAACATTCAGGACATGCTTCTTTCTACACTTGAGACAGTCATCTTGCTTGAGTTCTCTAAATCTCTCATTCCTTGTCAACAGAATGAAATTCTGGGACAGTCACTGGCACATGATTGGCACTCATAAACATGAACTTTTATTTTGGCAATAGACATTAGTAGTGAAGGTGTGTTATAAGCTACTTACTTTGGTAATTGTATTATAACAACACTAACAAAATCAGCTTAGATTTATAGTTTACTATGCACAAGGTCAATGCTTAAGCATGTTAAACAGTGATGGTAATTCAAACTCATGCTAACCTATTCTGTGTTCATTGCACATACAGGGGAACTGAGGCATCTGCATGACATTCAAAGACACAAACAAAACCGATTCACCAAAGAATCACAAAGGAAAGATATAAAAGGAGTTTTAACTCAGAATCCTACATAGATCTCAAATCACTGTTTCTAACACATCCATGTAGTTATCCTGAAGCAAAATCCTCTCCTGAAGCTCACATGAAGTCTGTTTATTTCTTATATCTGGATGGCTTTTACATTTTGCACTAGCTAATCTCTGGTCCTCTTTCAAACCAGAATCTGGATATCATTTACCATCTGCCTCTACGGGATGTACTTGCCAAGTCCCTTAATTTGCTATAATTGGCAAGTTTTCAGTGTACATAATTTATATTTTAAAAAGCTACCCTGAAAAAAAAAGATTAATTAAACCGTTTCTTCTGGGTCCCTAAAAGTGGAGTGTTTTCCAGTAAAATGACTTTAGGGCCTTAAGGTCTTCTGTGTGTGTGTGCTGTCACAGCTGAGCACATTAAAAATGTATGTTGGGTTGGTCCCTGGTGCCTCTGAGCTGGTCAGAAAGATGTCACTGGCACCTGGGCAACATCACAAATACTCACTGAATTAAGCAGCTCGCATTTGCATCTACGGCTTTTGTTCCAAGCTTCCCAGACATTAGAAACTACTAGACTGCAGTATAATTTATGGATACCTCTGTGTTGGCAATTCTGTCACTGATATGATAGGAAACACTAGAAAAAATCCACCCAGATGTACAGAATTCTAAATACAGTGAGAGACCACAAACTGACTCATACAAACAGCGCATGTGGCTAGGAAATAAGCAGTCGACAGGCTCTTCCCTCTCAACTCTTTGAAGCCTTCCATGAAGCTCATGGTTCTAGAAACATATCCGAGGTCAATGGAGGCATCCTTGTCTTTCTTCAGGGCAGGTTAATGCCACGTTGGGAGCATATTTCTCAGTTCATACCTATCAGAAGCTAGTACATCTCATCCTCACTGCAAGGATAAAGAGAAATAGTAGTTTTTCTGGCATGCTTTTTTGATTTGCCAGCCTGCCGGTGGAATATATAGAGTAGCACAGGGATGAATACAAAGTTTCCGTATATTTTCCCTTTTTCTCTGGACTGCTCATCTTCTCATCATTTTCTAGTTTCTCCCTCTTTCCTTCTGAGTCTCCTCTCAAATAATACCATGTTTACTCTGCTCCCTCTTGAGCTCTGGTTGATGATGTCTTATTCTGTGTATCAGAAGGTACAAATAATTCAAAACACATGGGTAGATGCCTTTCGTTGCCTTTTGAAAACAAGACCATCCAAGGATCAATCATGTGCCTATTAATTAGAACACCTCACAGCTTACTACTGAATTAAACATCTCAGACTTTGAGAAATTACATGTCCAAGGGTAGGGTATTCCCCCCACCATGGCAAAGTTGAATATATTATCAGTAAAGTGGACGGGGAACTCCATAGGTTTATGCCTTTGTTTTCTGTTTATCCATCAATCTTAGTTTATGAATCTTTTTGTATTTTTTAGTGTAGATGGTCTTTGATCTGGTCATGGCATCTTACTCATCAATTAATGAGCAGAATAAAACGTGCTTGTATAATATATGAGTAGGAGTCATGGATTTGAACCTCAGTTGGCTCATCACTCTAAATAATATTGATTGGCTTGTCTTTGCCATTAAGTACAAGCTTCATGATGGGATATTATGACTTTCAGCATTCGGTACTCAGTCCTATGCCCAATGCCTGAGTCACTCAGTAAGACTGTGTAGTTTAATTTTGACATTGTTGGTTCTTGCATCATTGGTCCACTTTAGAACAAGGATAAAAGAGCTCCTGTTTTCAGGGGACACAGAAATGGAGTAAGTGATGTCTTGTAAGTCTTTCTATGTCTGGAGGAAATCTGCAGTAGCTTAGCCTTTACCTATACTTTCTTAATATTATCTCCCTATGTTATGCTGTTGGATTATAAGACATTATTTAATACCCAATAGTCATCTAAGCCACAGTACTTTGCAATGCAAATAAAATTTTCAGTGTTAATTTTATTTGAATGCTTTTGTTCATGTTTTAGTATTGTATCTAGTTGCCATAGCTGGCTAAGAATGTGAATAAGGTCGTTCTTCTTTATTTCTCTAGAGAGTACTTTGACATTTTGAGAATGGTCTGATCATAACACTGAATAAATTCGTCTTTTCCAAAAAGAAAAATAAATTAAACAAAGGAGTTTTATGCCCAAGCTGAGATCTTCAGCCTCCAAAACCAAATATTTAACTGAAACCATCAATAAATATTCAATTCTAAATTATTTGTTCTGAATCATAGCTCTGGATGATTAAATTACTACCAAGAGGTTTATATATATTAGATATTAAATTCAAGTGTGTGTAAGTTTATATATATATATATATATATATATATATATATATATATACACACACACATCTTCAATAATCTATTGGCAATTTATATATATTTCTTTCATGTCAATTCTTTCTCTTCCAGTACTACCTCAAAAATATTGTTGCTGCAAAAGTGCTGCCTTGAATGTCTATTTTCCATTTGGACTGTGTTTGGAGATCTACTCCAGAGACTTCTGAAGAGGGCCAAGGATCAGGATAGTATTGCCAGGAACTTATTTGTAAAGTGTATCATATATCAGAGAATTAAGGAAGTTTCCAGAAGGTACTCAACCAAAATTAAGAGGTCTTCTTATACTAAAAAGTGCTATGTTGCTAGATTAGTTAAGGTTAGATCATATCCACTATCCATAGACTGTTAACATGTGAGAATCTATAGAAGACTTTAGAAGTTGACCCTATTTAGACTGGAGAATTGACACATATTATCTGTTTCTTTCTGTAGTATGTACTGTTGAATTTGTAGATCAAAAATGCCTACATCCCAACTATTTAGCTTTACCTCCCTAAGGCAAAACAAAAGTCAAATAGATGTACCTACATTTCAGTCAACACTATTCTAGTTTCAAACCCAGGTGGTTGGCTGGATTTGGCAGATAGGCTATCTGCTGATTCGCTACTCTTATAAGACATGTTTTCTTCAAGTGATACACAAAATTAAAGACTTACTCTTCTTGGATTTTATAAAAGTGTCATGAAAAAAAACTACTTAACTCACTTTGAGCAGTAGAAGATACTACACAACTGTACTTCTGAGTTCTTTCACTCAGGAACCTACATAACATTTAAGAAAAAAATAAATACATAATGTTTCAAAAACATCATCAAGATAAGCATTGCATAGATTAATGTCTCTTGATATTGAAGATTAATTATGATTCTAAGAAAAGGGGAATAAAATATCTAATGCTGCAAAAAAACTTCATGAATTCACAGAAGTCTAGAGTTGGCTTGCCCAGGATTTTAGGTTGAATCCTGTTCCAGTGCTAAGCAATCATACCCTTTACCGAAGAACAGCGGTATCTAAGGTATGGAAACTGCTCTCCTGGCAGTTCCAGAGCTGCCTGATGACTTTCCATCCTGTTGCAGTGGGAAGGTACCCCTACGCTGGCTGGAGGACACTGAAACTTCTCGTTGCTCTCACAGTTGAAACTCAGAAGCTCATTAATGATTGAGAGTCTTGGGGATATCCTTTGTGTCACAGATGCTTAATGCATGAGTTTGAGTGTATATTTTATGACCACTTCATAATGGACAATTAAACAAACAAATGAAAAAGATAAAACACAAGCAAACTGGCTCCAAAGCATCTGTTGCAATCCCAGAAACTGAGAAGATGGAAGTCAACCAAGGATATGCTCCAAAAACATGGTAGTTTGGATGGAAGGAATAAAAATCTTCCCTTTATTGAATTCTATTATTGTAGTCTTTAACTTAATTAATTAATTGGCACATGGTTGCCAATTGAAAGATCATTTTAATAAAAATAGTGGTATTTCTAGCCATATCTCTACTCTATGCCCCATAGGATAAGAAAACACAAACTATAACTAATTCAAATGGCCATGCCTTTATTTTTATCAAGCCCTTACTGTCCACTCTAAAGTGACAACTAAGAATTTGCAAAAAAAAAAAAAATCTCATTACCACGATCTCTGTCAGCTGTGCAAAAATTGCACAAGCTGCCACTGTTATTCAGGAAATTAGACTGGAGTTTACTAGAAGATTTATGGGTTATCTTTACTACCATTTATTGATCACTACAAACTTATGTCCTGGGTACTTTTCATATATGATTGTCAAGATACTCTAGAATATATAAATTATATCATTAAAAAATAAAATTAGAGCTGTGTTCCAAGGGCAGCATGTGGTGAATGAATCTGGGTTTCAAGCTGAGGTCTAGGACAGATACCCTCACCTCATTAATTGACACAAGGAGACTAAAGATGAATCTCAAATATTTCCTGAGTCACATGCTGGAAAATATCACTTGCATGAGATTTTTATCATTAGAGTTCCTAGTCCAGGATACATTGTTCCCCAGTCTTACAAAAGACAACCACCAGATTTTTTTAAAGATAAATTTATGTGAAGTATGGGGTCCTTCCAGCTCTCTCCCATGACCTTGAGATAGTTGCTCAGATTACATGATTAAACACGAATCTAAATGGAGAAAGGGAAAAAAATCCAGAGTAGCTTTGGTGTGTACCCAGAGTCTATACAACAGCAAGGAGGGAGAACTCACAGCTTCCGACCAGATACACAGGGCTGGTTTTAGGTCTTCTGAAGGTCACAAGAGTGATTTTGTAAAGTGAATGTCCTCCAGCCTTGACCTCTAAGCACCTGCTTTAGGAAGGTTGTATTTGGATCCTAGACTCTTCTTATCATTGTTACAGTTATTGACAAGAGATATGTAGGAGTGACTATAGACAGATAGTTTCAGGAAAGAAGAGCTCAAAGGAAGTTTCTAGAAAGTAGTGCTTCTTATAGTAGGCACAGCAATGGGTCTTCACTGCTAGGGAAATGGTGGGGGCATGAAAATCCCCAGCATTGCTTTTGCTGGCTTTTGTTGTGGAGCCAACACAGCATGTTCAAACATGCCCAGAATTCTCCTTTACGTACTTTCAGCTTTCCTGTGCCTTTCATGTTTAATTAACATTCATGGGCAACAATAGTAATTTGATCAAACCCAGGTCCATCTTTCATTACATAGCGCGCACATGAAATCCCACATGTTGAGATGATAGAATCGTCTATCTTCTATCAATCTGAATTAGGTAAAATTCTGTAGTTTAACCAGGTAACATTTCCACGGATGTAAACAAATATATCACAGATAATGAGTTGAAGGAATTGGTATGAAATTGAATTTAAAGCCTTAATTTAAACAAAATATGTTCCCTAGTTTATATCCAATCAATACACATGGCATATGAAATTTCATAAAATATGATACAGTACATTGCTTCCTCCATATACCAGTCACTATTTTTATAAGTGTGGAATATTACTGGATGATGAATATAATTAAATAGAGCAAAAGCATGTGAATTAAAGCCATGAAGATTGTTTTTTTCTTTATGGAATTACAGGCTTGCCAGTGAGCTTGTAGCCATTAATACTATGCTAGCAGAGAAGCGTATTAGCCCCCAAGGGATAGATTCTTATTATCAGTTATGGATTTTGTGGGCTTTAAATTATGAAGAAAAATGCTGTATTTGTCTTTGAAGGCAAGGGAAGAAAATTGTAAGCAAACAATGTTAACTTCAAATATAAGAGTGTTTGGTTTTTGTACGCAGTTTGCTCCATAGTTAAAGCTACGCTCTACATTGCATGCACAATTTCATGCAAATTGGACTTAATTTACTACATGCTTTGCCTCTTCAATTAAATAAAATGAGAGGATGATTTTTACTTTAGAAGAGTGAGAATTCAATGTGTTAAAATGTTGTACCTCTAAATTTTCGGTAAGTAGCTTATATACCCAAATGTTTATTTGAAATAATTAATTTAACCAGGGTGTTCAGAGCTTAGCTTGGCTTGGAATGCTTGGGTGCTTCCCCTGAGGAGCTGATGCACTCAAAACAAGCAAAAGTACATTAACATGGTGTACACCTCTTTCAAATTTATCTTCATGGAACACCTTTTTGTGTGCATTTTCTTGTTCCTTCCCTCTGTCCCAACTCACCAGTTTTTAAAAACCGGTAGCTTAAAACTTGTAAGATGAAGCCTCGGATGAGGTGGATCCATTTCTTTTTCTTTCTTTCTTTCTTTCTTTTTTTTTGACAGTACTATATTTTTAATACTTCAACGGTGATGAATACAACATTTACAGAATGCAGATCCATGGTAAATAGACAATCTACTCTTGGATTCAAAGATTTTTTTTTTTTAAATTTAAACAAGATAAGAAAACCTTCGGATAAGATACAAAAATTCACAAATAAATACCAAAAATAAGTTAAAGCACTTTTTTCCCCTCAAAGAACGGTATATGTTCAACATAACTTTTCCTTGGTCTGTTGATATTTTGAAATATCTGAGACAGGTATGATTAGCACATCTTCCAACAAGATGTGTTCAGTCTTCCATTGTTAGTGATATGAGATGAAATCCAGTTTTAAAGAGTTTTAAAATGCATATGGGGTTAAAATTGAGGCCCTCTATTTTGCATTGTTCCAAAAAGGCAATCTGTCTTCTTCCCTCCAGATACTCTTTAATATAATATTTGATTTTGGGGGATCCATTTCTTATGGCTGATGTAAAAAGTTATCTCAACCTGAGTGGATTAAAACAATATTACCTCACTGTCTTTGAAGCTAGGTGTTCAAAATCAACCTATTGACAGTAACTTCTGAAAAGGGAAAAAGCCAATTCTATTTTATCACTTCCTAACTTCCAGTGGTTTGTAATGACTTTGGTTCCCCTTGCCTTTCTAGTTCAACATTTTTTCTTTCTGGTTCCCTCCGTCCCTTCCTTCCTTCTTCCCATCCGCCTTCCTTCCTCCTTTCCTTTCTTCCTTTCTTTCATTCTTTTTTGAGGCAGTTTTTTTATTCTGTGCCTTAAACTGGCCTGAAACTCACTGACAGCCCCCTGCTCCACCTCTTAACCTCCTGAGTTCTGAGACTGCAGTCGAGACCTACCACGCCCAGCTCAACAGCATCACTCCACCCTGGTCCCCATTGTGTTCTGTCCTCTTGCATCTGTATTCAAGTTTATGTCTTCTAATAAGGACATCAGACACAATAGAGTGAGTGCTGTCCTTATTCTACAATAATAACCACTGGATTTTAGTACTTTTGTGTTACTGTAACCAAAATTGGTAGCAGAAACAACTTAAAGCTTGCAAGGTTTATTTTAGCTCATGTTTCAGTCTGTTAAAGCAGGGAATGCAGTCTCTAAGCCTCAGATTGAGAGCAGCTACATTTGGGGAAGTAGAAGCATTCATGTGATAGAAAATAAGAGGCAGAGAAGCTATGGAAAAGGTGTGAGTACAACATGTAAGGTCTAACCTGACTGACATACTCAAGTCAGCTAAGCTCAACCTCCTAAAGGCTCCCCACCGGTCAAAATACCATGACAAGCAGAACTGAGCATCCTCACAAGAGCCTGTGGGAGCTAGTTCAGACTTAAGTTATGAAAACCAAAATACAAACAAACATAAGAAAACAAAACTCTTCTTCCAAATTAGGTCACACTGCGATGCATGAGAATTTTAATTTTCAGCATATTTTGAGGGGAGTGGAATATAACTTATCATATGACAAGATACTCATGTTCTTATGCAAGCCTTCCTATGTTGTGTGCATTCATTCTTCATTCATTATTTAAAAATGGGTCTTCTGGTTATTGAATTTCTTTTCTATAGTATGCTCTTTCACACGTGTTTCTTAAATTAAGTCCAAAAGTATTGCAGAGAAAACATTATTATTCCAGCACTGCTAGGAATGAATCTGAAGTTTAGAGACTTAAGATACATTTACTTGTTCTGGTCTGGGGATGTAGTACAGAGGTAAAACAGTTTCCTGGCACAAGCAAAGCCCTAGTTTGAGCCCTGGCACTGGCCTCCAAGCTAAAAGTTTGTAGCGCACAACACCTGTCTGTGCTCTATGCGCTACCATACAGTTTGTGAGCTTTGGGCAAAGGGCTGGAGACACACACAGACAGAGACATGGACCTCTAGTCTGGTAAGAAGCCCCTTTTTATCAGTAGCACCACCGAGGCTTATGTACCCAACACAGTCAGGTGGGCCAACAGGTGAAAACCTTATCCTCTGATCTTCAAGGCAAGGCAACACACGTGCTGGTGAAGCAGAGCTGGCAAACAACTTTGACACAGCTTCCAGTAACTCAAATCAGAAGGAAAGGAAAGGTCACTAGCAGGGAAGAGCAGCTGGAGGCCAGGACTCCAAATGGTCTCCACAAAAGTTTCCTGCGCTATATGTCTCAGCTTGAATCCTTTAAGGAAGCCATCCTGAAAAGTAAGAGAGAATTGAATTTCCATTATCTCCGTATTCAATCATCTGACTAGTGTTTGGCTTTCAGTCTATGTCATCAGTTTCATGAGACTGGATACAGGTATTTCTATCCCTGGGCATAGAGACACTTTATAATATTGGTGAAACATGTGTTGTAATAAGTAACTTTTACCATTGACTGGTGATAGCTGTGAAATTTTCAATCCAAAGCCCATTCCCTAATGCACTCACTATTACTGGCAAATTCTCCTTCGTCCCCTATAGTTTAATAGACACTCTACTGTGTTCAAGATCTGAAGATGACTAATATCCTTTCTTGTCCTCAAGGAGTTCTCACTGTAGTGGAGGAAGAATAAAAGAAGTAGGGATGAAGTAAGTAGGAGGAAGACTGTTTTCCTGAGTATGGGGGTGGCTGGAGGTTCTGTTTGCATCACATAAAAAGGCAGCAAGGCAAGATAGAATCACTGACTGGTAGACTTAAGACATCAGGGGACATCCACAGATGGGGAATCTGGAATAAAGGAACAAATCTTTGGCAGAAGATGCATCGTCACTGGGATAGCTTTACCGCATTATATGAGCCTCTTCTTACAGATCTCCTGTGTGAGCCACATCCTCTCCTGTTCTCATCAGTGTATCCCACACATTTCTGACTCAGCTTATATAAAGCAGGATTTTCTAGTTGCTAGAGTTTTGCAAATATAGAAAAGGCTCTCTTTCAGGATCATGAATTCCCAGTCCCTTTGCAATATTTAACTGTCTGTGTGAATGTCTGTTTCAAGCCTGTGAGAAAGAAGTGTATCTTTTCTCTTTCGATGTCATGACACAGAAAGAAATGATGTTTTTATGACACACTGAAATAACAGAAGGGAAGTCTTCTGACTCTCGGGCTAAATGGTCAATAGCCCCCATCTTCACTAATGCTTTTTGTGTGTCATGTATTTGTGTGTGCACATGTATGTGTCTGTGGGGGTGCACTCACCTATGTGGAAGTGTATGTGTAAGCTAAAGATTGGCATGGAGGCGGGAGGGCCTTGGACTTCCTACAGGGCAAGTTACCCTGCCCTATCTTAAGGCTGGAGGGGGAGGGAGGAGAGTGAGTGGGGGAGCGGGAGGTGAATGGGAGGAGGGGAGGAAGTGGAAAGTTTTGAATGGAAAAAAAAAATAAAAAAAAGAAATGTCTTCCTCAATCGTAGTCCTTTATTTATATATTTATTCTTGAGACAGAGTCTCTCACTGAACTTGGAGCTCAATGTTTTGTCTAGACTGGATAGCCAGCGAGTCCCCAGGATCCTCTTATCTCTATCCCTTCAATATAAGGATTAAAGATGTGCATTGCTGTGCTTTACTTTTTACACTGGGTTTGGGGGATTTGAACTCACATCGTCATGCTTGCTTAGCATATAATTTGACACTGATTCATCGATTCATCTCCCTAACCTGCCTTCCTTAACACTTTTATGATGTATGTGAAACATTCTAGGTTGAGGAATTAAATATTTCTGGGGTGTTATCTATGAGAGGAAAGTAACATATCCTCTAATCTTCTTCAATGGCAAGATTCAGAGGCAGGTTTATTTTAAAATTTTATTTATTACATATTTGTCTTTGTTGTGTGCACTTCAGCTCTTGTGGAGATCAGAGGTAGTCTGTTATGTCATTTGATGTGGGATTCCCCTCTGTATGCTGTGAATATGTTTTATTACCACTGGTTGGTTAATAAAGAATGTGTTTGGGGCCTATTTCAGGGCACAATATAGCCAGGTTGGAAATATGATATATAGAGAGGGTAGGTGGAGTCAGAGAGATGCCATGTATCCACCAAAGGGGTAAGACAAGAGCCGCCAACCAGAACCTCATGGTAAAATATAAAATAATAGGAATAGGTTGATTTAAGATGTAAGACTTAGTTAAAAAAAAGCCCAAGCTAATAGGCCAAGCAATGTTTTAATTAATAGAGTTTCTGTGTGATTATTTAGGGTTTGGGCTGCCAGGAATGAATGAGTGGTCTCTGACTACAGTTCTTCAGGATGGGTCCAGGGGATCAAAGTTATGTCATCAGTCAACACATACTTCTATCCACTTAACATCTCATGGGCTGGAGGATGAATTATTTTAATACCTTAATCTTTAGCTCAAATTTGATAAGTCAGTGAAACCCCCTGGTTTCTTTCTGGAAATAGTTTCTACTTAGAGTCTATTATTCTACTTGTTTCATTCTGTTAATGGTGTATTAAAAAACACAATAAATCACAATTTATTATCATCTCTTCCACTCATGCATGCTTCCTTTTCCCCACCAGCTTTGAGTTAGACCAAGCCCTTGTTTTGATCAGAACTCTAGTCCTGACACGTGGAACAAAGTCTGGCCCATTGTGTGAACTCTATGGCTCGTGAATTTATAAATCTTAAGACTTTGTAATGATTACTTGACTGAACGAATCAAAACATTTCAAGGACAAATGGCTACACAGATCAATGTGGATACTATGAGCTCAAAGAGAACAGATGATTAACTGTTGTACATAGGCATGGGAGATTTTGTGGTAGAAGCCTAGATGTGTGGAAATATCAACATGAAAATCTGAATGGTATGGATGGGGAGGGGGGCAAAGCATTTTATGAGCACCTGTTATCAACAAAAGTATATTTCTTTTGGTAGCAGGAAAAGGCTTGGAAAAAGCAGTCAATCCCCTTTGATCTCATTGCAGTATTGCTTATCAGCCCCCTCATGGGGTTGTTTGTAGTCATAGGGACAAATGTGTCATGTCTAGATACAGTTTTGATTAATGCAACTTTCGGGGTGTTACCAGCTCCGCAGTCTGTTAAAGATTCTTCAAGGCACAGAGCAATCCACATCTACAAAGACTTTCCCTTTCTACGTGTTCTCTAAGACAGGATTTAAAAACTTAGTTTAATAACAGAAATATATGGTGACAATACAGGTACAAATTAGCAAGGCTTAATTATAGAAATATATTGACATATTAATATCCAACACCTGATTAGGCAGAAGGGCGCTAATGATGGTTTTATGAAGAGATGGGACAGAATCAGAATAGTTCTATTGGAATATTAATCTGGTGCATGAATAAAGGCCTCCTGAGCCAGTAGTAGGGAGGCCTGTTTGGAGTTCAAATTAAAGGTTTAGATAAAATAATGAGGTCTTACACAGATTTATGTTTCTTTGGTATTATCAAATTTAGGGACTGGCAGTGACATGAAGCGTTACTTTGTCTTGAAAGTTTAAGTTGAAATTTTTGCTTCTTTGATTCAGTTCAGATGCATTGCAGAGGAGCATACCACAAGTCTTGACTTTTTGTCCATAAATGCTTGGAATGCCCCTGAGGTTTCCTCAGGGCTTCATATCACATGTTTTCATCAGCGAGCAGAGCATTTAGAAACATGACTCTCGGTGACTAACAGCTCCGGAGCCTTAGTGAAGGAATTTGTTATTGCACCATATTTGGGGGTGGGATGAGTAGAGGAAAGGAGAGAGAGAGAGGGAGAGTGAGTAGGAGAGGGGGAGGAGGAAGGAGAAGGGCAGAGAGAATAACACAGCAAACCACAACAGTTCCTTCGTTTCCCTTGTAGAACTTCTGTTTCTGGAATACTTGCATGATGAGGATATGTGGAAACTGGAGCCATGGAATCTCTGAGTTAGAAGGTTATCTAGTCCAGCCTCCTCCCCTTGTTCGTTTCATGTACAAAAATCAAAACATTAAATAGGATGGCTGATGACTCTTGTCTTAAAGATCTTCAGTTCTTGGAGAGACGCCAGCTTAGTCAGTGTGGGCTCACATTTGCAGTGGGTCTCTAAGATTTGAATATCCTGGCCGTTTGACAAAAGCCTACTCCAAAAGTAACTGTTACCTTTAATAATGTATAGCAAATGTTCTATGAATAAAACCTGAATGTACAAGGTAACAATAATAGTTTTTGTTTGGATATTTACGGGGAACCTTTGATATCTTGGTAGGGGGAAAGCACCCTCCCTGGCTGTGTTTCAGGGCTGGCTTCCTCGAGACTGGCAAGAGCCAATTGCTGTGGTAAACAGAGTCATTTGAACATCAGCAATTTTCCTTTCATCACCCTAATGCCACCCTTGGGAATACTGACCTTTGTGAAGCATAGTAGTTCTTGTCCTCAGTGATCCAGCCAGACCCAATGTTGTCACCTCACAGATATGGAGCGAAAATCTGAGCTCTGTAGCAACCAGTGGGTCAGGACTTTAAGGCACATTTAGTTCACTTAAGCTGTAGTGCTTTCTTGGTAACCTGTGTCTGTAGTAAGGAGGAGCACGGGCCCCTTGTTTTGTCCCGCCTGGCTAGCTTACACCCGAAATAATTACACAGAAACTGTATTTATTTAAAACACTGTCTGGCCCATTATATCTAGCCTCTTTTTAACCTAACTCTCATATCCTGATTTAACCCATTTTTAATAATCTGTATGTTACCACGAGGTCATGGCTTACCAGGAAAGATTCAACGTGTCTGATTTTGCAGCTTCATGGCGGCTGGCTCTCTGTCTCTGTCTTCTTCCCAGCATTCTGTTCTCTTTCCCCCACCTATCTAAGTCCTGCTCTATCAAGAGGCCAAGGCAGTTTCTTTATTTAACCAATAAAAGCAACACAAATACATAAGGACCTCCTACACCATGTGTCCTAAATCACCCAAGCACTTTCAGCATGTAAGATCCTTGCCTTTTCTGGAAGGAACATTAGACATGGAAGCATTAGCACTCTGAAGACAGCAGATGCCTGCTCAAACCAATGTAATGCTCAATAAACTGAGGCCAGGGGAAGAAATTGCACGTGAGTGCTGGCAGGGACAGGGGAATGGGAATATCTGGTAGTTAGGAGACAGTTAATTTTAAGGAAGGTGATTAGTGGGGTAAGCCGAACTCCTTGGTTTCCAGAGAAGACCATCTGTAAATGAGGCCTGCAGATATTAGGTAAGGCATAATATCTAATGCATACACCTTTGCATGTCTACCATACAGCTAGTAAACTCAGATCAACACTACTTCCTCTGACATTAATCTCAATATTTCTGCAAATTTGGGGGACAGATAACTGCCATGCCATCATGTGTCATTTCTAGCTAACAAGATTTATATCTCCCTTTCTCTTTAATAAAAAGTATCGATTCCACAGGCAACCCTAGTAGGTAAAACTAGTAATTCCTACTGTCATGTCTTATAAAACCAACAGAATATAAAACAAAGACAGAAATCTGACTAAAGATACTTGACTGAAGAAAAAAACCCTCTAATCTATCAAAGTTCCATGGGCAGGATACACAGAATTTTGAAAGTCTTTAGTTTTGATTAGTTTTTAAATGAATCATTGGATGACATCACAGTGTCTGTCCAACTTCGCCAGGGCTACTACTGAGGACAAACTGTTAGACTGAGAAGAGGGGGAAGTAAGGTATCTGTGTGGTAGATGCCTGACTAGTGTGCTTAGTCCTGGACTTCATTCCAAGTTCTGGAAAGAAAGAAAAATTAGGTGAGTGGGCAAAATGAAGCATTTGAGCCCCTGGATGTTTACTTTTTAGATAAAAATTCTTTGACCTTGTAGTGCGGGCTGGTTAAGAGTGTAGGAAGAAGGGATATTACTGCATGATTTTCTGAATATAGAGTCAGAATCAGCATGGTTTCTTGATTTCTATGTAAGTTGCATACTTTCGACCTTTTTATTCAAACATCTTTTGGCTTTTGTTTTTATGAGCTATTCCTGTGTTATCTGAACAAGAAAGAAATTCCAAGTTAAAGGTCATGAAATTAATGTATGTATACACACACACGTATGTGTATATATATACATATATATGGCACATATTATGTTACATTATACACACATTTTATCTTCTAAATTGTAGTTCATGAACTGTCCTTTTAGAGACTATGCTTTCATATAATTAATATGATGAAATTTGCATTCAACTTTTCCAAAGGAGAGAGGACATGTTCACTATTTGTTAATCCCGTGATGTGTGTGTGTGTGTGTGTGTAATTGTACAATACTGACTTGCAGTTGTTGGTACAGATAATACCAGCAGAAATTCTGAGCTGATTATAATAAGGCTACTTGCATGGAAGTGCAAGAGATTTTGGTCCAACTAGAAAAACAGCATCATTGCTATTTACTCTATTAGTGAGTGACTCCAGGAGAGCAAAGGCCAGGAGATAGCACCAAGGGCAGGGACATTCCACAGTTTGCAGTTCATCAGGTGGTGTTTGTTTTCCAAAGGAAAGAGAGTTACCCTCTAAATAATTCCCTTAGATCATCTAGTTAAGCTAAGTTGGCTTTCTATCCAGTTTTGTTTGTGAAGAATGACTCTGTGGTAATGAGCTGGTGGCAACGTGAGGAAAAGTGGCTCACCATTCTGAAAAATAATTCCAAATAGAGGAAATGTGGCTCACCATTCTGAAAAATAATTCCAAATGGAATTAAAGACAGGAAGAAAGGAAGGAAAGAAGGAAGGAAGGAAATTGATAACAATAGAGAATGAAGAAGACAGAGGGAGAGAGAAGGAGAACACATGAGAAAGAGAGAGAGAGAGAGAGAGAGAGAGAGAGAGAGAGAGAGAGAGAGAGAACTCAGGGTGAAACATTTTCATTGTGAAAATCTTTATTTTATTGTGATTATGTGTGTGTGTATCTGTGTGCTGTTTGTGAGTATGTGGTTATGCATGTGGTGCCTGCAGAGTTCGGAAAGACCCTCAGATAATCTGGAGCTGGGGTTACAGGTGGCTGTGCCCCATCCTGCATGTGCTTTTAATAGTGTAGTGGGTTGGTAATATTCCATGCATTACTTACTTTGCTGTCATTGTGATAGAATACCATGGCCATGAAAACACAGAGGGAAGGTTTATTTTCGCTTATGGTTCCAGAGAGGGAATTCATAACTGTGAGGAATGCATGGCAGCTGATGTCCAGAACAGGAAGCACACAAACCCAGGGAGAGAACTGGAACTGGTTGAGGCTATGAACTCTCAAAGCCCTCCCCAGTGAGGAAGTTCATCCATCATGGTTCCAAAACTTAGACATTCCATAACTTCCTCAAACAGAGTCACAACTGGACACTATGTGTTAAAAATCATCTTCCATTCAAACCACCACACCTACCAAATTACTGTGGTCCAGGAGTAAATTCTATTGTGGTTCATATTCATTTACATTCTTAAACCCAGGTACACTTGCATATTTTCTTACCTCTCCCAGGGACATGCTCTATTCTTCTGTAAATGAAGGAACCTTAAAACCCTTTCACAAGATTTCCATATATCTGAATCTTTTCTCTAAACTCGATAGGTCCTAAACATTTTTAAAAAATGTTTTCTCCCATGTATAGGCAATTCCCAAGAATGTGCAGTAATCACTTTGAAGGTACCAGACTTTGCAACTGGGAAGTAATTGCAGGAAAATCATAGACACTCCTGGGGAGGATTGTGAGACTGGGGTGACTGTGAAGTATGTTTCAAACCGGGAAATGAATAGGTTTCTAGTTAGTTTTGCTGAAATCAGGCCCCTAGTACTGGTTTTCCTAGGACAGGAATGGAGATAGGTGATGAAGAATTGGAATCGTAGAACTGAGGCAAAAGATGCTGATTAAATCAGCCAGGAAGATGGCCAGGATTTCACTGCGAGTAAAGAGAAAGGGATAGCCTTTTATTACAGGGTGCACTGGGATGTTGCTACTCCTCTGCCACACTCACATTCTTATCTACTTTCATGTAAGGCCATATGGATTTTTTCTTTTCCGTCTTTCCTGAGAGAAATCACACAAAATATTCTCAACAAAGACAAGTTGGATAAGAGGTTTTAGGATCTTTGATCCTTGCATTAAAGATAATAAATTCCTTGCTGTTGTGGGCTTCACCTGTGAGTTCCAGTGGGAACCCTTTTCTTTGGTAGAGGGATTATTCATGTTTAAATATGAATATGTATGCTTCCTAGGTCCTAGGGAACAGATTCAGTTTTCTTCTTCATCCTTCTCACTACTGTTTTCCATTTCCTCCATCTCTTCTTTAATGTGTTGGATGAAAGAAGAAACAAGGTTGCAGCTTGAAGCCTGGGCATCTCAGAGGATGGTTGGCTTTTGACAAGCTTTTGCGATGGAAGAGCCGTTTTTCTTTTATTTATTCACTTCGAAACTGAGATGGGCACTCACAGAAGATGAGATCCTCCCTGCTTCCATGCTCACCTAGCTGTTCCTAGCTGTTTCCACTGTCTGGAAGCTCTAAACTCTCTGCTCTCTGGTGCAATCCTTTCATGACAGTTTCTTGTAAACAGAGATGTATATTCAACATTGAAAAAGTCTGGATGCAAGGTTCAAGCTCTTCCTCCTATTGAATTTGATACTTAAGTCTTGGACACTTCCTAGGGAAACATGTTGTTGAGGCTCCCCACTCAACAACCACTGTCTGGAATAACCTTTCTTCAGAACAAGCTCAGAATACTAGGAATGTGCTTTGGAAACCCATAGTGCCAGTCATTGACTGTCTTCATCAAGCTCCTTGGAAGCTACCAAGGCTTATTAAAAACTCTAAGTTCAAGGCTAGGCTTGTGTCTGCTAGGGTATTATTTAATTTCCACATGGCCTTTTGTATTTTTCTCTTTTGTTGTGAACATGAGCACATTACATAAACTAAACATGACTCAACTTGGCAGCCAGCAGAATTTCCCTCTATTAGTCTTCTGCAATCTTTCTTCAATAGCAAAGGAGTTTAGATGTTTAAAACATGAAGCTGATTCTACATCTTCATCTAAGTTCTTTTATTTTTTGCTTGAACATGACATTTGGAAGATTTATGCTTGTGATAAATTGGGAACCCAAGACAAGGCTACTTAGAAACTATAGAATTATATAATGATATGCAGAAGATTTATGTTCATGATAAATTGGAAGCCTAAGACAAGGCTACTTAGAAACTATAGAATTATATAATGATATGTAGAAGATTTATGTTCATGATAAATTGGGAACCTAAGACAAGGCTACCTAAAAACTATAGAATTATATTATGATATGAAATACCACTACCTGATCTAGTCTCATATGTTTCAGCACCTATTGCTTGGAAATTGTTTTGAAAACTATTATTAAAAATGCTTTGGAAGTACAAATACCATTATATCTGTTTTTGCTCTGGGGACCTTCTAAAACTTCTCAAGTCACACAGTTAGAGAAACTAAACAAGTGAAAGGAATTTTATGAAATTCCACAGTAAGGCCAGAGTCTGTCTTCAGTGAAGTAGAAAGGTGTCGCCGATGGCATGCTTGACTATTGTTCCCAGAGGACAAAAGTAGGCAACTAATCCTCAAGTCCAACAGTTCTGGCTACTTAAGGTCACAATAAAAGGAAGATATGACCGAGTTGTGAAGCTCAGGCTTTGGGACAATTGGTGCAGGGTTAGTTACTGCATTTCTTGAATCACCCAATGACAATCCAAACAGTAACCAAACTAACTTCATAATAATGGTATTTGATAGGTGCCTTTTTTATCTTTTCACGTAAATGAGAAGATTGAAATGAAGAGTGCCGCGCACAACGCCTGTCTGTGCTCTATGCGCTACCATACAGTTCGTGAGCTTCGGGCAAGGGGCTGGAGGTTGTAACACACAAAGACAGACAGACAGCACAGACAGAGAGATAGACAGGGAGACAGTGACACGGACCTCTAGTCACTGGTAAGAAGCCCTTTATTCAATAGCACCATGGAGGCTTATATATTCAACAGTCAGGTGGGCCAACAGGTGAAAACCTTATCCTCTGATCCTCAAGGCAACACGTGCTAGTGAAGCAGAACTGATAAACAACTGACACAGCTTTCAGTAACTCAAATCACAAGGAACGTAAAGATCTCTAGCAGGGAAGAGCAGCTGGAGGCCAGGACTCCAAATGATCCCAACAGAAAAGACTTTCTGTAATTTTCCAAATGCCTCATACATGGAAAGTGATCTTAAACACATCATCAGAACCAATGCAACTAGTAACCAGCAGGACTTTTTTTTATCCTTGTAAAGACTATGGAGGGTCAGGTGTGATGCTGCTTGTGATCAAAATACTTGAAAGACTGAGGAACAAGGTTCATGAATTCAAGGCCCAGCAGGGGTAATTTAGTGAGGCGAACAATTTTTTGGGATATAGTTCATTGTTAAACTGCTTATCTAATACACATAAAGCCCCATGCTCAGTCTTCACCCAGTATTGAAAAAAATGTTTAAGACCTTCAAGAACTGATTTTTCTTAAGCATCGTGTAAGTGTGTGTTTGTATTTATTTGTAGTATGCATATTTTTGTATTATGTGGTTCTGTTTTTTTTTTCAATCTACACAGTGGGCTTTTTGTCCATTGTGTAGACTGAAATAATGGACTCCACCAGTCTGCTTTTAAGTCCTGGTCATATAAAGACCATCTCACACTGAGAGAATATATGCATTTGCTATTGCTGGCAAGGATAGGCTTGTGTATTTGAAGATGCTTCCAATTTCTGAAATTTCAAGTCTGTGATAAAACAACAACAAACCTTGGGGCTCCTCATTCTTTCTCTGGGGCTTGGGCAGTAGGAGTAGCTGTGGCTAGTCTATGAAGAGCAATTTTTATCATTTGTTTCTTCCTCATCTTAGATTCTGGAGTTGTCTAAGGATGAGGTAGGCACACAGTGCTGTGCAGTCTGGTCCCAGCAAAGCCAGGGAGCAGGCCCTTGCAGAACCCTTAGTGAGGGGCCTGGGAATATCTTCCAGGGTCCTCTACTGCAAGGTGAGCCTCTGAGCCCTTAATCCCACCTTCACATTTTTGCTGTTGTAAACTAGAAGCAGTGTTCACAACATGCAGTAAAGGAGCGAGCAGCTCTGCCCTTGTGCCAAGGGGCTGAACTGGTTGTGTTCAGGACACTACTTTTTTGAAAATGGTGCTTCCCAGACATTATCTTCTGCTAGAGAAGTTTGATTTGCTCTCGAAAGTATTTTAGTGCTTTTCTTTTTCCTTTTCTCTTTCTCTACTTGCATTTTATTCTTTGGAATTTTGCCACATTGAAGCATTCCTTACAGCTACATACATCTCATGGAATGTTTTTCTTTTTTTTCCCTTCTACTTTGTTTATGGACATATTTCAAAGATTTGTAGTTTCTTCTAATACCAAATAGATTCTCTGTATTTAACAACTATTTAGTGAAACAGTAATCTATTATAGGAGCTGCCACATTGTACAGCCATAAGCAGAAATAGTATAATTTCAGCACATTTAATATAAAGAATTTCCATCCCAAGCATTTGGTATTTGAATAATAGAAGTTGATAGTAAAATTCATTAAGGGATAAGGATAAATTCTGAATTAACTCTCAAAATCTATTATAAACCAACATAATTTTTGATTATTAAGTCAACATAATTTTTCTGATTATTTCCTTTCATAAAATAATAATTAGGTGTCGAGACATTGCTTGGTGGAGAAAGTATTTATTCACCATGCAACTATGAAGACCTGAGCTTGGACCTCCATCACCCATATAAAAAGAAGCAACAACAGCACACACCTACAACCCCAGCCCTGGTAGGGCAGAAGCAGCAGAACTCCCAAGACTCTCTAACATAAATGGTGAGCTCTAGATTCAATGACCAAGCTTGTATCTGATAATAAGGTGTGCGGCAACAGAAGTAGACATCCAAACCTAAAACTACTTCCCTACTATGGGCAAATATACCCATGCACACTCACGTAGAACACACATTCACCACACACACACACACACACACACACACACACACACATACACACACACACACACACACACTAAAATAATCATATATTTTTTGTATAATGCTGAGCATTTGGAACATAGAATTTAGTAACACAATTAAGATAGTAGAACTTGACAATGTGTCAATGAAATTTCAGCCTCTTTCCTTCTCATCTTTGATGTTGCTCCTTAGCTCCAGAGTCATTTTGATGTTCTCTTTTTTGTTATTTGGCTGTTTTTTTTTTCTGTTTTATCCTCTCCTTTGTTGTTTTCACTCTCAAACTAAAAATATGGCAAGAAAAGAAAATGTCAAAATGCTGTTTTTAAATGTGAAGAATCATAAAATAAGACACTCTACAGTTTTTTTAAATAAAAAAAGATTTTTTCCTTATTTGTCCCTCTCATTGGAAAAAAATTGTTGAAAACAGGGTAAGAATCTGTTCATAGTTTTCTTGTCTTATTACCACAGATATCCCCGATTAATGGACTCAGTTCACTGATATCCCTCTTAAATAAGCAAAGCCCCACTTCCAGGACAGTTGTCAGCATGAGTGCAGCAGAAGGATGGGAAAACTGCCAAGAAAATGACAGCTTGACACACACCATCAGACTCACCATCTACTCCGAGATGGGTGACGTCCCAGGAAATCTCCAGAACTGGGCAGCTAGCTGCACTTTTCCTGACATGGGGGCTGCCCCCAGCTAACCCTACTTTAACCTTTCTTTGTTCTCTGTGTAAAACATACAAAAAGAAGTCTGTTTTAAAACACAGCATTACCTAGAAAAGCAATAAATTGCTAGTTATTTTTACCATGCTTCTTAGAAGACCCCCCCTTTTTTTTAACCACCCAATAAGCAAGGAAGTCATCTTAACTGAAAATGGCTCTCAAAACACATACTGCACATATCCATCCAAAGTGTGCATGTGTAATCTAGGATGCTAACCATTGCTTTTTTAGTAGCCCTTGTAAGTCTTTCCTTATATACAGTCACATTCTTCTGTCTTCTAAGTTTATCAGATAGAATTACCCCCCCTTTTTTTGCTTGAATTCCAGTGGCTCAGTTACACACTTTTCTGCTCTTCAAACACTTCTTTAAATCCTTGATCTTCAAAGGGTTTCTAGCCTAACCTAGCTGGCAATGCAACTGCAGACCTTCCAATGATCCATCACATAGCTCTAGTGTCCATTGCTTCTGTTTCTTCTTTTATTATTAATTTCTTCTTAATTTAAGTTACTTTACATTCTGTTACTGAAGGGCAAGCAGTGTATCTTTGGTATGATTCATATTAATGAAATGGCTATGATCCACAAAATTCTTGCCACTGGAAAAGGTAATATAAGTCTTAATAATCTTGGTTCTTGGGCTTGTGAGATAGATGGCTAAGTGGATAAAGGTACCTGCCTTCAAGTCTGATCATCTGAATTTGATCCCTGGAGAAAATTGGGTCAAACAAGTGGCCTTCACATTTGTGCTGTGGCACTCCTGAGCCCATGCACATCCGACAAATGAAAACGAATTAATGCCAAGAAAAATATTTTTAAGATTATTTTAGGCAAATTAAAAGTGGTTTTACAATCGTGGCTACAGGATTGCACGAGAAGTCCTTCAGGAAATCATGGGACCTGCTGAGCCCCACTCACTGTCCTGGTAAAATTCCTGCCAATTTTCTTCTCAGTTAAAATGGCTTCTGAGAAAGAACCAAATTTGGCATTAGAATTGTAGATGCTCACAAGAACTTGCACGAGTAGAACAAACAATTTCTTGCTGCCTATTGCTCATGGGACGTTTGCCAAGAAAAAACAATTTGCTTTGCTGCAAGAGCCCAGTCAGCTATTACTAGAGAATGTTTTTCCAAGATTACTTATCAGTGACTTTAATAGGGCTCGGAGGTTTGTGTGGTTTGTGCAAAATGTTACTTACTTTTAAACCCTAAATTTTTCCCCATGTTCCTTTAAGCATCTGAACTCTCTCCTAATTGTAATCCAATCATTAAGATCAACACCTCCCCAAATGAGTAGATAGGAATGCATAATTAAATACTTAATGATGAAGTGGATTTAACTATTATATTGCTGTTCTAGACAGGCACCCCTCCCATCTAAAGAGGCTTCTTGGTATATTACACAGGAGTTCAAGTTGTTAGATACTAATTTGGTTTTTTAATTGCACACTCTTGTCATGACAGGATTTCTGCCAGGAATACACGTCTTCAGTGCCTCTTCATTGATTGATAGACCATTCATTTAACAAGCATTTGCTGGCAGTAGTAATCCATTTAGCAGACATTATTGGGCTACACTGAGCCAGAGACACACAGAGAGAAATACAAAAGATAGTATTGTGGTCTCAATGAAGTCAAAGGCTAGATGGAACTGTGGACGTGCAAAGAAGGAGCAACAAGGCAGCTTCATGCATGAACAATAGATGTCCACATGTGGCTTAATGCTTCTGCCTCACTCAACACCACCTCCCACCCATGTAAATACTTGGGTATGGATTCAAAACTTGCCACAATGTAAATATTTGCACACGTAGAGGGAAATCAAACAGAATATCGAGAGATCTGGGCAGTTTAATTCAGTTGTTAAACCATAAACCTATAAGGCCAAAAATCATAGCTTGAATGCTAAGCCCAGAAAATCTGCTAGACTAGTGAACAATTCCACTGGGTTTTTAGGCCAATCCTATAATTCTACACAAAGGTTAAGGGTGACATGGTTTGAAATTGTGTGAGTGTTCATCAGGACAAGTATCAGCCTCATCAGTAGGATGTGAATAGCATTCGCTTCCTCTCCTAAGGGTAATTCAGAGCATATGGAAACTTCCTGGGAATTAATAAAATTTGATGTTTGTCTTTAAAACATCAGTACTCATGCAATGATGATGAATGAAACAGGGAGTAAAGATTCAAATCCTTAGTTCTAGCAAAACCTTAGACATATCTCTGAATATTTATATTTCCTTAGAAAATTATCTTGCAAAAACTCCCCGAGCTAGTTTCAGCAGTGGCAGTATCCAGCCTGTGATGTTGGAGTCACAACGCTGACTTTCCCCTCCCTCTTCTAGGGAGGAGGAAGAGAATCAGGATGTACACATAAGTTTCTGTTCTTTATTATTCTGTGCTTCCTACATGAGACCCCACCTGGTTAGAGGGACAGGCTTTGCTCTTGCTTTCGCCTTTAAATGTGGAAAATTAGCCATTAGTCAGACTCAAATGCAGGCATTACTTGTAAAGTCGTCTTTGTTTTCTGGTCTCATTAGAGCTATTCTGGACTACATAATAATGAGCATAACATAATTAAAGAGTAAACACCAGGCAACTATAACCAGAGTCCGTGCTTTCCAATATCCGATGGTAACAATCAGAATGAGTAATTTCTGCTCCACGAGGGTGGTCTTTGTACAGCCTGAACTCAACCTGTTCTCTTTTCCCTTGTGACCAGAGGCTAATGCAAAAACCCCTGCTAAATGTCGAGTTTGGCTTTTATTAGAGAAAGCATCGTCTTGAGGGAAGAAGCACAGAGATGCAGATGAAAAACTTGAAACCGGAGGCAGATAGAGAAATTCTGGCAGACACTGGCGGCTGCCATTTTCAATGACGGGAAACTGACTCAGAAATGCAGAAGGTGATGCCTCTGGATGTAAAAACCTCAGTGTGATCAGCCAGAGCTGGAGAGAATAAGAAGCTGAAAATTATCTTCAGAGATGATTTGACACTGTAGAAAAAGTGATACCAGTTGCATGGGAGACTGATGGGGGAAGAGTGGGTGAGACTTGGATTTTTCATTAGTTTTAAATCACACAGCACAGGAAAGCCTAGGAAGATCCCGCAGATTTGCTTTGCTGGGCCCCCATTGTGTCTGAATATTGATGCTGTGGAAGGTGATAGGCAACTTGGAGCTCTTTGACATTCCATCTTCAAGGTGACTGATGTTAAAAGGAAGACATGCAGAATTCATTATTCCAAATGATCTGCTACCTAAGTAGATTTTTAAGCCCCTGTTGTAGACCTATTGTGATTTGCCATCCCAGGAAAAGGGTAATTTATTTTGACCTGCAAAGAAACAGTGGGTATGCTATATTGGGATGATTAATTTTTTTTAAAGATACTATTTCAAGGTTAAGCCTCCTTGGGTCACAGCCTCATATTTTTGGAAATCTTTCCCAGTTCTCCAGTTCTGCTTTCTGCCTTGCTGGCTTTATAATGAGTTTCAACAGTTTTACATTTCAGTCATTTTAACTAATAATATTTGATACTACTCCCCATTGTCGTATTTCTACTAATTATTCTCTAGCTGCTGCCTGTATTTGCCCCCTGGCAGACCGAGACACAGATGCGTGTCATTTCAAGTCTCTAGAATATTTGAATTTTATCACTTGCAAAAATATGTTTCTCGTTCATGAACATTATACATCTCAGGCTAATTGGTGGTAGAAATGACTTTGATTGCCACCTGTTTTTTTCCAGAGCTGTTTGTTTCTGTTTTTCCTAATTCCCCAGATATTATTTGTTTGCTTATTTTGAGATATTTTAAAGAACAGAATGAATGACACATTTATTGTCAGTGGTGTTAAAACAATATACATAGTGGAATGCAATTGACTCCATTAAAATATGAAATTAAGTTTTAAGAAGCACCAAGACACCCTCAAGTGAAGTTGTAAAATAAGATAGAAACATCTTGTTGTGTTTTTCTTGAAGCCTGGTAGACATTATGGCCTGTTTTCTTTGGTGTTTTTTACATAAAGAGAAAACAGCATTTATTTTAGAAGAAAAGTTAGACAAATACAATCAAAGTATGGATAGCAATAAGAAAAAGAACTACACATTTGAAATATTCTGTAAGTCACTAGGATCAAATATCCCTTCCAAGGGTTTTATTTATAGCTGCCAATGCTGAGATGATGAAAAGGGGAACTAACTTGCTACTGTTTCTGACAAATTTCGCACGTTGGTGGATTGCTCAATGAGAAAGCAAAATCTTTTCAATCCATAAAACAAGGAGCATCCTTCCTCCTCATGAGCCTTATGGCAATCCCCTTCCTTTATAACACTGAGATGCAAAGAAGTCACTTATAAATGGTTTTTCCTAATACGATCTATGTACCTTAGTTGAGGGCTGACCTTTGCATAGGTATGCTCTTGGTAACTGTCTGGATTGTAGATTTGCATCTTTTATGATCTACCCTTACTACTTTGAATTTACTATAGCATCTCTAGAAGGTTTAAGAACTTGTTTGAAACCCATGTCGTTAAAGATCTACCTATCTAATCTTAGTGTTCCATCATGAAGTTTTAAATGTAGGAAAATATGCACTAGCTTTGTCATTATTGATTTTTCTCCTCCTATTTAAAAACTTCACAAAGCTGTTAAATAGTAAAAAAAAATATTTGCAGAACTTATTTATGAGGAATTACATATAAATGAGAAGTTAATCTTTTGGAAAAATTTCTAAGGATTTTAATGGTAAGAGCCAATTTATGAGAATAATGTGGTACTTTTCTGTTGATAAAGCAGCTTTGGATCATGTTCTGATGATGTGCAGAAATCTTATTATTGCTTCTGTCATCAGCCTTGATTAAAGATGAAGTTAGACAGACTAGGATACACACTATTTAGGTTTCTTTCCTGTAGCATTTCAAGATTGTATTGCTATACAATATTGCTGCCTTTTAATTTGTTTCTTATTTTGAAAACAACCATGAGTTTTCATGTTGTCAAGGTTGTATGCCTTTATCAGTTTCTTGCTTTTGAATGGTTTGATTTATTTTGTTTAGGCTTTTACTTTAAGGTAACTGATTGTGATAATTTAGAGCACTTTCATACAGTCTTTATATCCATATATAGTGTGAAGCTGAATATTTGCCAAGTTAATAGAGGCAGTATGTAGGGTACAAGTAGGGGCTTTAAAAGGAGGGGCCAATCTTTGATTGTTATTTGAGAAGAAGTCATTTTCAGAACAGAAAAAAATATAATGGAAGCTGAAGTTATGTGGTGCTTTGTTACACGAGCTTGGTGATTGGATCATTCATAGTAGCATGTGGAGAACTGTCAGAAACGTAGGAATCAAAAGCCCCATTACAGAGCTAGTGTTGTAGGATGCTGCTTTACAAGATTCTGTAATATGGATATCAGTGTATGATACAATGATTACTACCTCTGATTTCACATTAAAATGACTTTGGAAGGGCTGGAAAGAAAGCAAAACAGATGAAATAAACAGAGTTCACTGTAGATCAATTAATCATGATCTCTGACTAGGGCCACTAAGTACAAGCTTTTCTTAGTACCACACTAATAGTTTTGAGGTACACCCAGGATTAGAATCACAACAGTTTACAGTAGAGATCTGAATATACAGACAAGGCACTGGATTTAGTGTAAGGGATTTGATTGCAGTAGAACCTGCCTATCCTATTTCTTAGAAGATGGGGGTCATTTGAAGTTCTCAGAAGTCTATTATGTTCCTAACAATTCAAAGTATATAGGCCTCTACCTGAAGTCTATTCTGAGTTTCTTCATGATTCGTCTACATTGGGAATGTCTGTAACCATTCATAGAACTAGTTCCAAACTGGGAGAAGCAGCCTTAGCCCATGTTTCCTTAGTACAAGTCCATGACACCTTCATTTACTAACCACTTTCTCAGTTAAGATTTGGCTCAGGATAGAAGAGCCTAATGAATTCTTGAGTTGGAAAAATCTTGAATCACACTGAATTTGATATTGCTTCTACAGACAAAAACTTACCTAGAGACACATCTGCTTTCTTTGATGGGTTTTCTTAGATCGTGCCTCCTGATATTTAACACATACAATAGTGGAAAATGGGGGTTAGAGGTTGAGGGTATCCTGAAGCTCCAGTAAGGGCATGTAAAAATAATTGTCTTATTTAAGAGGGTGCAGGGGTCCTTTGAAATACTGGCAATGAACTCATTATCTGAAACTTTGAAAGAGCTGCTGATTGATGAATGAATGCATAGTAAGCAATCTTGGTGTGGGGGAGAGAAATGGATTGGTCATTTAAAGGAGGATAGAAAGCAGTTGACTTATACACAAGAGGGAAAAATGAGTTAGATATGGCAATAGATGAAAGGTATAAAAAGGAAGGAGTGATTAGAGACGAATTCATTCCGATTTGAACTTAGCATATGTATATTACATGAATGATATTTCTTAAATGGCAACATGCACATGAAACACTCAATGAGTGATAAAACACATCCTGACTCATTGGCATCACTTCCAGTGATTCTCATTTAGTTATCTGAGGCTTGACTCCAAAATTTGCCAAGTAATATTGCTGTAGCTGTCCCATAAAATCACATTTCTAGTCATGCCACATTTGGACTCAGGAACATTGAGTTGGGATATCGTTTTCATTTGGTTGTTTTTTTTTGTTTGTTTTATTTTTTGGCCCTTCTAGTTACAGGCTTCAACATCTTAAAATCCATCACCTTTTCTTGGGCAATGCATAATGAACTCTCATGTACCATTCACTGAGCAATCTTGTTAAAATACACATTCTAATTCTGATCGTCTGGGTTGGTGGGTGAAGTTTTCTATCTAACAAGTTCCCTGGTGAGACACATGCTGCCGATTGATGAAACAATCTATGGTTGAAAATTTCTCAACCATCATTTCCTTATATATCACATGAATAAAAACAAGTAAATAAAAATGTTTGCATACCATGGATCAGTAGCCTACTAGAAGTAGCATTTTCACAAATGATTGAACCATTGGTTAGAATAATAAGTGGATTTTCCTGCATTGCATAATTCTAAAAGAAAAACATAACTGCTTTCAAATGTTGAAATATTTTATTATGATTTAATGGTGTTCAGGTAATCGTTGTGATGGTTAATATTTGAAAATTATCAGAGTCTAGAATTATGTAGAAGATACATTTGTGGATATGCCTGTAGAGATACACTTGACTACATCAACTGAAGTAGGAAGACCCATGGTAAATGTCTTTTCATGGACTGATATCTCAAGCTGAATAAAAAAGAAAAACAAAGCTGATCCCAGTTTCCCTCCCTGCTTCTATCTGCTTTCTGATTGTGGTTGTAGTATGTTCAGCAGACCCACGATGGGTTGTCATACCTTTCTTTCCATGGAGGGCCGTTTCCCCTTGAACAATTCTAAGCCAAAATAAATCCTGTCTTTCTTAAATAGTTTCTGTCATTTTTCTCCCATGGTAATGGCAGAAGTAATGCATTTCCTTACTTTAAAAGAAAAAAACAGCAGCAACAACAACAAAATTTTCCTGTTTTAGATAGGCTCTTAATGTGCACAGTTGAGGGTGGTCTTGAACTTCAGATCTTGCCAGTGTGTGCCATCATACTATCTCCTAGTTTTGTTCTTACTTTGAAATAAGACTTTGAATACTAGAAATGATGTTAAAAACACTTGCTTTTTTCTTTACCATATGTCACTTCACTGACTGTGTTGCTTTCAGGTCCTTTTATTTTTCCTCTGAAAGTTTGAAGTACTCGGTGTTAAAATCTAGACATTTTAAAGTTTGATTTGCAATCATCTAAACTCCAATTCAACAGAGAAATCTTTCTAACATTGATTTTCTCTCACAGGGTCATTCATAAACATATTCATTACACACACACTCCACGAATATTGGATAATACATCAATCACTGGGCTGTTTACATTAAGAGACACAATTGAAATTGAACAATATAATTCAATAAAATTACCGGTCTTTTTATTTATTCATCTAACCCCCAGTTTCTCAGTCACTGTAAACAGTTTCATTGAAAACAATTCACTTTTCTGTTGTTTCTGGATTGATCTTCCCAAACACATGATTGCTCTTAATTCAGATGAAATATTTCATTTCTTTAAGTACATAGAAAGGAATTAGAGCCAGCTGAATGCAATAAGGGATGAGGAAGGAAGACGTTCAATAAAAGGAAATCAAACATGTTTACAAGTCTGGGATCTAAACACTTGGGAGGTTTGTGGTTTTGGAAACTATATTCATATGTTAGAGGAGCAAATGATGAATGTTAGATAAACATGAGTTTAAAATGGCCTGGGTTCTTATTTCCCATTGCACCCTAAGTACCTCTTTCAAACAAAAAATTCCCTGGAATTTCAAAGAGTTTCAACTTAGGCAAAAAAAAAAAATCATTAAAATGTGGAGGAGAGAGATGCAAATTTCTTCTCCAACATCAAGATGTATGTGATATGTCTCTTTTACTCAGATGACAGAGGTAAAGTGTGGAAAGCTCATAACATTCATACAAGCAATTAGTGTGTGCAGTCATTGTGAGGGCATGTCAAATTATCATCCCAAGCAATGGTAAATCTTGGGTTCCTAAATATGTTCTTGTTCCCAGTTCTCCTTTCAATATGTGTCACTGAGTATATGGCAAACACAGCCCTTGGACAAATTAGAAACAGAAACTGGTGAAAACATTAGTAACTCTTTTTGGTTCTTATTGCATTTTAAATTGTATTGTCTATTCAGTTGGTAAGGAACATTAATATAAGTGTGTTTTAAAAGCAGAAAGAAACCTATCAGTTGATACCAGAATTCGTACCATCCTGGAGTTCTGTCCCTATGGTCTTTTTTATTTATTAATTTATATTTGAAGCCTGATAAATTTTTTTGTAGTTTTTCTAAAGGAATGAGAACAGCCAGGTGGGGACTCCTGAAGGTAGCCATCACTTTGAATCAGTAAAATTCCAGTGATGGCTACCAAAAAAGACACTTGGCTGCAGGAGCTTTTGAATTTGTTGGCTTTGAAAGTTTCATGACTGGAAAAAAAAGGAAGGCTGAAGGGAACTGGCATTTTAATTCCATGTGGCTGGGCTTTTTAGTTACATTCAGACACTTCTATTTTTATTTCTTGAAGCTGGGCCTATGTCCAAGTCGGAAGCTGCAGAATTATTGCTCTCGCCCTCACATTTAGTATAATCTCTTAGAATACTAAGGTTAGGTCAACTCTTTCCCTGTCCTTGCATTAAACTTACAAATAGATCAGATTTTATGATAAATAGCAGTGGAAAAAGGACAAGAGATGGAAAGTGAAACATGGACTCTACTCTAGTTGAACTGGAATCAAATCCACCGCATCATCTCATGTTTGCCTAGTATTTTGGCCTGAGAACCTGGTTGGCTTCACCTCAGTATTGAAGTTATTCTTTCTTTTCTTCTTCTTCTTTCTGTCCTGTTGTGTTCTGATACATTGAAAATGATAGCTCTTCTTGTTTTTATGCAATGGAAAAACTGTTGCAGAATACTTAACCTTGAAAGGCACTGACTGAATCTAAAAACAGAAAAAAAAAGGTTTCCCTTACTGTGCATCCCATTGGTTATTTGGAAACAGCTGTTTGATGCCAAGTCTGTACTTTACTCTTATCAGCCCATTTGGTGAGATCAGAATGTGCCTGAATAACTCTGAAGGTTAAAATATGTTGATAGAGATTTCTGCTACTTCCATTCCAGAAAGCCACCTAATGCCATCCCTGGCAGACAGCAGGGACCAGGCTCTGTTTTTCTCATGATTGTGACACATAGTGGAAATCTACTGGCTTCTATATATTACCATCCCTGCATGGTATATGTCATATTCAGGATAAGCCCAACAGGACATCCTGCCAATGGCCTGGCAGGTTTGGTCGACCAACATATGGAACAGTCCCTCTGAAAACAAAAACACACTGCGCACACTCATGATCTGGAGAACAAGTTTTACATTTTGAGTTTTTCCCTAATACATAGATGTTATATTTGTGACATCTATAAACCCTTATTTTTTTGAAGCTGGAGAATTATAATTTTCATAATTTCATAATCATTTTCAGTATTCCAAAAGTTATGCTTCATTGATATTAAATACCACTTGACTTGTATGGTTTCTTTCCAGTTCTTATTTATAATGCAACCTCCAAACACTTACAACATTTTTCTATGTATCTATTTATTCAGGATTCTTACAGTATTGAAATATATTGCATTATTATGGTGACTCAGCAACTAGAAAATACACGTAGTCCAAATTTTTTTTAATATTTCAAAGAACTGTTCTGTAATCTGAATGTTATAATATGGTCTTAGTCTAGGAACATCTTTTAGAAAAAAAGATGTCAAAGATTAATCTTACCATTTGTGATGTGCTTTCATTTATTTCCAAACAATGTACAGTGTTTTGTCAGTTATTTATCTAGCTATTTATATGTTTATCTGGTGCCTGTCACTGAGATATTCAAAGGCATTGACAAGTGTGCTGTTAGCTGAAAATACTGCCCAAGAGAAAAAGGATACTCTTTTTCACTTGACTACTTCAGTGCAGCAGCCATAGTAGTTGCTATATGATTTATTGAACAGCCATTAGAAGGAAAGAGACAGAAATAGATCAGCCAGTCACTCAAGTCACAGACACTGGATATCTACTCTCAGTGAATTTCTGTCTGAAGCAAGATGGGAGTTGAAAGGTAAACATAACCATCGTCCAAAAGACAAAATAGCAAACTTAGCATGAATAGTTTTCAAACATGCCTTGTACGTGATTTTTATTTCTTAGTATCTCATGTCCTCTTTTATTTATTTATTTTTTTATTTTACATTCTTTTGTTTTATTTTTTCCATTCAAAAACATAATTAAAGAAATAAAATTTTTACCTTTCTTCCCCTTCTCCCGGTCCCCTCCTGCTACCCTCCCACCCCTCCTCCCTCCCCCTTCTTCCTTGAAAGAGGGCATGGTGCCCTGCCCTGTTGGAAGTCCAAGGCCCACCCCCCTCCCTCCCGGCCTAGGAAGGAGTGCATTCAAAAAGACTCAGTTCCCAAAAAGATAATACATGCAGAAGAGATAGGTCCTGGTGTCATTGTTGATGGGTTCTCCTTCAGCCAACTTTCGCTGCCACATTCAGAGAGTCTGGTTTGATGATATGCTCAATCAGTCCCAGTCCAGCTGGATTGGTGCACTCCCATTAGTTCAGGCACACTATCTCAGTAGGTGGACCAGCCCCTCACCGTCCTAACTTCCTTAATCATCTTCTCCTACCTTCTGCTCTTCAACTGCGCCTTGGGGGCTCAATCCATAGCTCTGATGTGAATGTGGGTCTCTGTCTCTATCTCCATC